>PVKS010018234.1:0-40433 GCA_004027875.1 Aplodontia rufa
TAGAGAGATTTATTCATTTCTGCCATTTTGACTTATCTTTCATCTTTAATTTGGTCCTTTTCTCATTTGCTTAGCTACTTTTTTTTTTTTAAGAGAGAGGGACAGTGAGAGAGAGAGAAAGAGAGAAACAATTTTTATTTAGTTTTTCATGTGGCTTTTGTTGCTCCAAGACTTCATTGTGTAAGTGGTGCTGGGGTTTGAGCTCGCATACCATAATGGCCGAGCCACCGCTCCAGCCCTGCTTAGCTACTCTTCAAATGAAATTTGTGCTTTTGTGAGCGCTGAGGTTTGTTTTTTTAAATTTCTTCTTCATGCAGAGCTTCATTAAGTCAGTTCTCTAATGCTACTTCAATAGTCATGAATTCTTTTAGTTTCTGCTTATCTTGTTGGAAGGCTTTTATTTCATCATTAAGTTTGATAGCATTGCTGGATATAGCAGTCTTGGTTCACTGTTATTTTCTCGGTTGATGGTTATTATGTTCAGGACTTGGAACACATCATTCCAAGCCCTCCTGTCTTGTATAGTTTGTGCTGAGAAATTGGAAGTGATTTTATTTGGTTTGCCTCTATATGTGACCTGATGTTTTCTCCTGAGGCTTTTAGAATTCTGTCCTTGTTTTGTATGTTAGGCATTTTAATTATAATGTGTTTTGGAGAGGTTCTTTTTTGAATTTGTCTGTTAGGGACTCTGAGTGCTTCCTGTATCTGGATGTCCATCTAATTTTGAACGTTGGGGAATTTTTCTATTATTTCTCCCTGAAGAGTTTATCCATTCTATTAGTCTTTGTCTCATAGGCCACTTCAATTCCCATGATTCTTGCATTTGATTTCTTCATGTTTCCCAGATTCTGATTTGGTTACGTTTTTTTTTTTTCTTTAATTCTGTCTGAATGTTCAAGGCTGGCCACTTTGTCTTCCAGCTTTCAGATTCTGTCTTCAGCATGGTCTACTCTATTAAACTTTCAAATGAACATTTCATTTGATTTATTATATCTTTCATTTCTAAGATTTCTCTTTGGTTCTTTTTGATTATTTCTATATTCTTCTTGAATTTCTCATTCATATCCATACTGACTTCCTCAATTCTTTATGTTGGTCTTCTGTGTTCTCTTGAAATTCATGGATCATTTTTACAATGATTCTTTAGAATGTCTTATCTGACATTTCATCCACTTCAGTATTTTTGTGGTCATTTGCTGGTGACCTTTAGGGGATGTTGTGTTAGCTTGCTTTTTCATATTTCTTGTTTTGTGGGCCTTTTTAGGGCATAGTTTTCGGTTGCTAAAGTGGTCCTAGAGTGATCTGGATTGAATCCCCCTCATAAATGTGGTGTACACAACCTTTGTGCTATTCCCATTTTTGCTATAGCAATGGATGTCTGAAGGTGGAATCTGGGGGCCTCCCCTAGCTATATTCTGAGCCTGGTTGTTAATTTGGGTTTTTGTCTCTTCTGTTCTTGTATTAAAGCATAGCTAAGGAATGAGTGTCATTAATTTTTACGTGGAGCAAGGTGCACTGCTGCTGCTTCTGCAACCAGCTTGGTTCCTGTGTAGTCTTTCTACTTTGATAACTATACCCAAAATTTCTGAGTGTATAAGACACTGTGATGGTCCAGTATTGAGTTTTCGTAAAATCTCTCTTTCACCCAACTCACAAATATGTGGTATTCCTGCGGCTTGAATCCTAAGTCATGGAGAAGCTAGGGATGCAGCCTTCCTGTAGCCTGCCACCTTGAATGTCTCCCACTGTTTACTTTTAAAGGGAAATATTGGTAGCTTAGTTTAGGCTATTATAAAAATGGTATTTTACTGTATATACTATAGTACTATATACAAAAAAATGTTCTTCATATGTATAAGAATTATGTCACTGTATTTGGGTATTTTAGGAACAACATAGGACCCAAAAGGAAGGCAAGGGATCAGGGGATGAGAAGAAGGAGGTAGAAGGGTGCAGGGGGGCGAATTTTGAACAAATTGTATTGCTGATTTGTGTGCATCTAGGAATATGTGACAACTAATCCATCATTATGTAAAACTATAATGCACTAATAAAAAATAAATTTAAAAAACTAACTAAAAAAAAACCATGGTATCTTACCAGGAAAGGGTTGATGGTTGCTGGAAGAGACAGTTGCTTATAAAAGGCAGAAATGGTCAGAAGAATTAGAAAAGACAAGGACTGGCTACATACGGAGCTGCAGGGAGAACCAAAGAAAGAAGAAATTCAAAGTATTCATTTACAAATGGACTAGCAACCTTTACACTATGCAAAGGAAATACTTGATATGACAACTGGTAACAAAATTCCATGTTAATTTTCAAACTGGAGCTTTGAGATGAGTCTAAATTCCTTGCTTCATCAACTTCCTTCTTGGTTCTTGTCTTGCAGCTTTGAAGTATGAAATCCATGAACAATAACAGAAGGGAAGATTAAATGCAACAGGGTTTATTTTAGTGAAAAGAGATTGAATTTCCACCATATGGAAAGGGGGCCAGATAGCAAGAAAAACCCATTTTGGTGTGCTAGTTTAGGGGATTACATGGGTTTTGGGATATGAGTATGGCTCAAAATCTGTGTTAAACAGGCATTGAAAAAGTTGTTAAGTATAAAGGTTTTGTCCTTTAGCTTGAGTTTTAATCCTTCCTGTAACTCCCTTCTGGACTTACTCTCAACTTCTGTTTTTCCACCTCTGGGACAAAGGAGTTGGCTGGTGTGTCCCCACAATTTAACCTTATGGTCTCTTACATTTGAAATAGTCCTTGATGGTACCCTTTAATATTTCTTTTGCTTAACCAGGTGTGGTTTCTGCATTTGAACAAGACCTCAATTAGGGCAGATCACTTCTTGATTGCTGTCCACTGACTATTCTTATTCAATATGAGCAAACTGCAAGGAGCAAGAAATCTTTCTGCCATCAGTCAAGTTTTTTATAGACTGTTTAGAAACCTTGTCCTGTATCTGAGCATTGGCCTCCACAAGAAGAGCCAGCTCTTTTCCTTTCCTTAGCTTTGACTGTAAAACTTAACTTTTCTTGACAATACTTTATTTCTTTCAGTATCCCTAACTGTGTTTTCCCTCTTCTTTAATTTAGGTTTTTTTATTTTTCACATTTCTTGGAGAAGCTGACACAATTCGTTTACTATTTAATTGACTTATTTTTGTTTTGAATTAAGTCAGTGTTTGCTCTTTCATTTTTGCTGTGTTCTTACTTCATAATGAGGGAGTTATATGGGCAAGCTGTTTCATTTTGAAATTCTTTGTAATCCTTACAGAGAGAGTATTGTATTAATCTACATATGAATAAATGCATTAAGTAACTATATTTGCTATTGCTTTCGGATAGAAGCTTAGACCGTGCTAAAGCAGAGGTTGTCAATCTGAAATCTGAGTGTGGAAATTCCCTGCCTGAGATAAATTTCTAACTTTCATAATTCTACCTCTATAGATGTAATTCAAATGTAAAATTTAAATCAAGAAAATTTATCCTGAAAAAGGTTGGTGGAACCATTTATTTTGGTGTAGAATTATTTGTAAAAGACTGTATTAAATGTATTAAGTAGATTATTTTTCTTTTATTTATTTTTGAAGATGATGGCAGAATTTTCTTTACATAGCACAGTGAGGGAAAATAAGTACTGTGCCTTGCATGATTTGCACCATTTAACACAATCTCTCTTTAAAATCGTGATAATTCAACATGCCACTATGGAAAAAAAAGTGATATTGTGATGTTTTCAGTGGTATGGAATGCTATTTATGATTTTTTCTTTAAAAATATAAAACTCTTTTCAGAGCTTGAAATTGCCTGTTGACCACTATATTTCTTACAATTTTTCTAATGACTTTATGTGGAAGAAAACCTGCCACAGAGATATCCTAAAACATTCGTTCTTCAGTTTCCGCACTGAATATAGTTATTGCAGGTAATAAACATTTTATTACTTTTAGTCTAAGAAGAAGGTCTATATTTTTCTGAATTTAATACTAAAGGTCTCATCAGCATCTGTTTAACAGTTTACATTCACTGGCTGTGTGTGTCATGCACTGCTCTGATAATGATGATTTGAACATCCACATCTGACTTTGAAAGTAAACCCACACCAAAACTCTTCACCTTACCAAATGGCTCTTTGCTGTTCCCTGTCTCTAAACAGATACCTTTGGAAAATTAGTTAGTTCCATGGGCTTCAGCTGTGTTGCACTTTATTTAAAAGTGTTTCTTAGATTGTATTATTATACTGGGGATATAGCTCAGCTCTAGAGTGCTCACCTAGAACGCTCAGGCCCTGGGGTCAGTCCCCACCAAAGTGCACGTGCCCCCACACACAAACACACACATGATTAAAGTGATTTGTTACTCAGGCATCTTCCAGTTCTAAAGTTCTGGAAGACACAGGTGCAAATCATTTAAAGCACTTTGTCAAGCAGATATCAAAGAAATATGAAGAAAAAGTTTAGATTCATTATTCTTTTGCTTCTTGCCTTCCTCCCATTCTTCATCCTTCCTTCTGTCCTTCTTCCTGTTTTTCCCTCATGTTGAAAAGAAGGGAACTAGTCCCACCTAAAATAACTTCAATTTGAAATGTTTTCATCATCAAATATATGTGCAATTATGTGACTTTTGTTTCCAGTGATACTTAGGTCTGTCACTCTTTGTGTACCACAAGGTTCATTAATTTTAAAGCTTATATACAATTATGTCTGAATTTTGTCTGCCTAATAAAAAACACACATTACTGTATCCTTGTTTTAGTCATTTTAAATTAATCATTATAAGTATTTTACCTGCTTTGAAATTCCCACAGCTATAAAAAGCAAATATCATTTAAGGAAAACACTGGTTGTATTAATTGGTAGTAGGAGAAATGGTAGTAAACAAAAGTAATAGCTAAAATTGAATACTGGTTGTTTTTGAGATACTATAAGTTATATGTTTTATATGGGTTTATGATGTTTTCCATCAGTTTTAAAGGGTTGCTACATTTTCAAGACTATATAACAACTAAATTGTTTAAGAGCCCATGATTGAAAACACTATGCTAGGGAAACAGTGAAAGTTTTCCTAAGTACCAGCAGCTACTCCTAGGATATGCAGATGAGTCTTAGTGCTGAAAGCTTCACACTGGCTTTCCAGGGAAGGGTGCTTGGAGGCCATGGGGGGTGGTGCAAGTCCCACCTCTCTCCACTCAAAACACAATGAAATCGGTTAAGGAGGAACTGCTTGGGCAGGCTTACAGCTAAGCAGGAGACAGCAGTGCTGGAAGCAGGGCTCTTCATCAGCCGGCAGTTCAAGTGGAGGATCACCATTAGGCTCATTGCTGTGGCTGCCTGCTGGAGAAGAAGCGTTCCACGCTCAGGGTTACACCTTCAGTGCAAAGATGCTGCTTGTCACCGGTGCATCTGTCCGGGGCACTGCTTGATTTCTTACATTTTGCAAAAGGACACCATGAGTGCAGACACCACAGTTTGTTCCCGCTTCACACTCACTATGTATTTAGAAACATTGAAGTCATCTGATCTGCCTCACCAAGAACATCAACATCAAATCAAATGGGCTTGATAAATTCAGTGATAATTTGAAACCCGTGTCAAAAGCACATTTTGCTGAAATGGAAATACCAATAAAACTGGGGACTGAGAAGGAGTCCATTATCCTCCTCACCAAGTTTGCAGAAAAATTGCCTCTCATTAGTTCCCATCCCCTGGTGGATTCGGGCTATTTTTACAATCTGGGTTTGAACAAAGTGTCTGGGACTACCTGCCAAGGAGGAGCAGACGCTCTGCTCCGAGACCTGCTCATCACATGAGGTAATGGCACATCTGTTTGGACTGTCTGAGCAGAGATAGCAGATGCCTCTGCAAACTGAGCATTTGGAGAAACAACAACAAAAATAAAGAGAAAGCAACTTTTAAAACAATCCCTCTTCGGCACAGATTTACAAACTGCTGCCAGTGAGTCGGAGAGCTGTCTGCACATCCCAAACCTGATGGGGCAGCGCTGATGCAGCCCAGATCTCAAAGCCAGCTGGAGGGTTCGCAGAATAGAACTTTTTTCTATTTCTAAATTACAACCTATTCCCTGCAACATTGGAGCATTCAAAGTGATCTTAACTGGTGTAACTTCTGGCAAAGAGCAAACCTTGCTTTATGGATGTAGTCAACAAAAAAGGGTTGTGCAATTCTTGTTAATGTTTAAAATTGCCAGATATCATTCTATCTCAACTCTTCATGGTCCTCACCTTTCTAGAAAGTTCATGACCATTTAAAACAGAGAAATAGCCTACTATTGCTTTTTAGTCTGCCCCTCAGTACGTCCATCTCTGCTCCCATCCCTCTCTATGCCTCTGTCCACCACATTGCTCAAATGTTAAATTAGATATTCAGGATTGATTGTTTTCACTTCTTAATTATGTTACTTCAAATTGCATATTTTAAGATATTATTTAATATGTTTGCACATTTATTATTAGTGTACTGGTACAGAGAGTTACTCAAAGTAGATTTTAATTGATGAGGAGTGTTACGTGAACTTATGGAAAATGAAGAGCATAGTCGTTCCCCAGACGGAAGCTCTATGCTCTATGCATAAGGTAGTTTTACAGCTCTGTTTTCCCTGGCAACCCCTGAATTTTGCCAGTTATCCTTATATTGGATTCATCATTTTCCTTATTTTCATTTTGAAGAACATATTAATATGTACAGAATCATTTGGACAGATATATCTTGATAAAAGGAGAGATTCTCAGCATGACATGGTACATGTCTAGGCACAGTCATCTCTGGTCCCCAGTGGGGAATTTTTGTTAGCTTGGTTTATTGGTAACTTTTTTTTTTGTCCTATTAGGAAGAAAACAACTGAGGACCCCAGCCACATCCTCAGAATCCCAGGTAAGAAAATGTCAGAATTCTATTTGTTATGTCTAGCATAACTTCCATGAAAGTTCCTTCCTTTTAGATCACAACACTAAACCTTCTTTTTTAAATTCAGAAATGTATTTGTTAATCCTTTTTTTCACTTCACATTTTTAACACAGAATCACCAAAAATGTGACATGTGATAGAAGCAGAATATACACTTAAATAGTGATTTCACCCATACTCAAGTGCAGGAACCTGGAGCTCCTGGCGGCTGCAGAGAGCCATATAAAACATGGGGAAGAAGGCTCAGCCTCACAGAGCTCTTAGAAGTAGCAAGGTAGGTTGGACAGGAAGGAGGAAGTGAAGAAAAAAAGAACTAATGCCTCCTTCCGTTCCCGAACACAAAGCCCGGAAGATTTATCTGAAATCTACCTAGGAAATATACCCTGTTCCTGTTGATGGAATGGAGGGGTAGGCAGCCCAGAGAAGCCCCTCATCGTGAGCTGAAGAGGGAGCAAGGCAGCCTGGTGTTTGCGTCTGGTTAGAAGCTGGGGTCTCAGCTGCTCCAGCAGCCCTTCTGTCCACTGTGGCTTGAGGTAAGAGAGAAGCACCCTGGATACCTCCATGCCCGGCCATCCCCCAGCAGGACAGGGCCACACTCTCGGGGTCAACGCAGTGGTGCGGCCCCTGTTGTCACTGCACTGGTCCAGAGTGTTGGGCTGAGGATCCCATGTGGGCTGTAGGTGAGAAGGGCATACACGAGCCAGGGGTGAGCAGCCCCACCCGCAGGCCTGGCACGAAGGGTCCACATGAAGGATTTGTGCTGCCGGATGTTTCTGACATTCTAAGGAATATCTGTGGAGGGTTCTTGAGAGTATGAGGTGTGCCATTTCCTGGGAGATGATGAAGCAGCCAGCTAGGTGGTGGTGGATGTGGGAAATCACTTTAGATGAAATGTGTGTGATCCACAGCAGCTCTGCTGTGGGGCCTGCAGAGTACTTAGAGCATTCGTCCTGGATCGTGCAGTTTACACTGTGTAATGTAAGCAAATATGTATATATTATCTTAATGTTGTAATAAATCCTTTCAACAGTAAGATGCCATGAAAAAAGTTGCATGCTTAATGAGAAACTGAGAATTAACGTTGAGTTTCACAAGAGGTCGATGATGATTTGTGTAACTTGACACAATATTTGTTGACATTAATCAACTGACAACTTAAGAATCAGAGTGCTGCTGAGGAAGCGCCAGCTATTACTTATTAGTGATAGGTTTTAGAAATCCATCTCAGTAATTTACCAAGACATTCTGCAGAAGGCACACACATAAAGCATTATGACTGTCTGATTTTTGGTATGTATCAAGAAACTATTTTTCAAAATTAATTTTGCTAATTTTCTATTTAAGTTTTTTAACTCCCATGGATATACCAAAATTGATGCAATAACTGTGAATTCATTAATATAACTTGCAAATGGCTTTATCTACGCAGCATCAGATGCTTCCAATAGGGGAAAATAAAACAATTAAAAATTCTTTTCTTTTTTTTAAAGAGAGAAAGACAGAGAGAGAGACAAAAAGAATCAATTTTTATTGAGTTTTCACATGGCTTTCATTGCTCTGACACTTAGTTGTGTACGTGGGTTGCTGGGGTTTGAACCCATGTACTTGTGCATGCTGGGCAAGCACTGTAACCACCAAGCCACCACTCCAGCCCCCAAAAATTCTAACAATTAATTTTCCCATTCCAAGCAAGTCAAAGAATCAGATTCCTCTTCAAAGGATCATTCTACTGAAGGTAAAACTGTTGGCATATTTACATGCTATTATAAATTCATTTAAATAGTTCATGTTTAAATAAATTTGTTATGTGCAGTGATAGTGCGTATACACATGATATCAAAGTAAAACTCACGCAATTACTTTGTTAGAAAACCTGGAATTGGTTTGAAAAGCACAAAATTCATAATGTTTTCCAAATTGTCATGTTCTGCAGGTCAAAAGAAGCCATAGTTTGCCCAATGTGTACATATTGCTATGTAAACATATACTATGATTTTGGTAAATATAGTTTCAAAAATATGAACAGCAGACAGAACCGTGTGTTATCTGTGGAGTGCACATTGATCCAACTACTTTGCAGAGTTTGCAGTTTATTACAATGTTAAATGCCTGTCCTAGGATCAGCGAGTGATTTCACTCTAGGGATGTATCTGAGGGCAAATGAGTTAATATAATTCATTTTTCCAAAGACTTGAAAATTAATATTTATAGGGGCTGGAGCGGTGGCTCAGTGGTTTCGGCACTTGCCTGGCATGCGCAAGTACTAGAGTTCAAACCCCAGCATCCATGTATGCAATGAAGTCTCAGAGCAACGAAAGCCATGTGAAAAACTAAATAAAAATTGATTCTCTCTGTCTCTCTCTCACACTGTCCCCTCTTTCTTTTTTTTTTTAAAAAGAAAATTAGAATTTATAGAAGCTTCATTCAGCAACCAACCTAAATGTTCATATCAATAACAGAATAAGTTAAAGAAAGAACGTTGCACGTCGTGCAAACAAGCTCTTTTCTGCAGTTGCAGAAGCATGAACAGAAGGTAGAAGAGAGTCTCAGACCTGCTCTTATATGGAGTGAGCACGTGAGCAGGGACATCAGGGATTCCAAGAAGAGAAAGCAGAGTCTGCGGTGAAGTAAGTGAGTCGCAGGAGCGGCCACCTCTGGTGGGGAAGGGAAGTTAACAGCAAAGAGGCTTTCCAGGCCTCCGCTTTAGGGAGACGCTAATGATGGCATTTCAAAAACCTGAAATGATTACATATGTTGGCACCTTCCACCCCGGTATCCTAGGATACAGCATGTCATCTGGTGCCCTGAAAAAACGCTTCTCATGTGAGTTCATCAGTAGAGCAATCACTGAGCTGGAAGGAAGCACATTGAGCCTTTCTAAGTTGCACGCTGACCTCAGTCAGCGTTTTAGCATAGAAGAGCAAACCAAGCCTCATTTCTTTTTTTTTTTAAATCCTCTTATTTTAAAGTATGTAATTGACATAGAATACATATAGTCAAGGTGCCCAGCATGATGATTGGATACATTGTATGATGATTAGCATGATCAAACTAATTAACATAGTACATTATTCAGCTTTGTGTCACGGTGTCACCAAAATATCTGACAATCGACTTAGAAGAATCAAAGCTTGTTTTTGGCTTATGATCGCAGAGGTTTAGTTCATGGGTGACTAAATCCATCACTTGGGTCCTGAGGCAAGGTAGAACATCATGGTGGAAGGGCGTAATGGAAGAGTGTGGCTTACCTCATGGTGGTGGAGAAGCAGAGAGAGGGAAGGAGCCTGGGGAAGGGACCACAGGTAAGATGAACCCTTCCAGTGCACACTTTCAGTGATACACCTTCACCCAGTCAGTCCATTCAAACTGGGAGGAACAGATGAGGTCATAGCACTCATAATATAATCATTCACTTCCAAACTTTCCTAAATTAACACAAGCTTTTGGGGGAACGCATCATGTCCAAAGCCTGACACATCTCAGGGCTTTTCTGTACATTAGATATCTAGAATGTGTTGATCTCTTAACAGTGTCTGTGTCCTTGGACCAACATCTCTCCATTTCCTGTAACCACTTTTTTACTCTCAACTCCTATGAGTTTGGTACTTTAGCATCCACATGTAAGTGAGATCATGCAATCCATCTGTATCTAGCATATTTCACTTAGTGCGGTGTCCCCGAGGTTCATCCATGTTGTTGCATATTTTCCTTTTTTGCCTGAATAATATCCTGTGTGTACACAGACACGTGACATCTCCTTTACCCCTCCCCTCTTGATGGACACTTGCATTGCTTCCATATTGTGTTTATTGTGAATACTACTGTGGACATGGTGGTGCAGATAGCTCCATGAGATTGTGCCTTCATTTGCTTTAGATACTTACCCAGAAGCTGTATTGCTGTATCATATGGTAGTTTTATATTTAATTTTTAAAGTAACTTTTACCATAACCTTTATTACCACTCTGTTTAAAAGTGTAGATTAAGTGTCCTAATCTGGAAATCCAAAATGCTTCAAAATCTGAAGCATTCTGAGTGCCAAATGATAAAACAGTGGGAAATTCCACACTTGACTTTAAGCGATGGGCTGCAGCTGAAATGTAGGCATCCTAAAAAGAATATATGAAATTACCTTCAGGCTGAGTTTTTAGTGTGTTTATAAAAGAAATAAACTTCATTTTTAAATTGGAGCTCCTTCTCTACACGATTTCATTATATATATTCAGATATCCAAAAATCTGAAAAGCACCCCAAATGTGAAGTAGTTATGGTCTCAAGGATCTTGGACAAGGGGTACTCAATCTGGATCTCAAGATTTTTAAGGTGAACACATAGGAGAATTCACTGAAGAAGTCAGAGCTCATTGGCACATCCTCAAGACATGCCAAGTTCTCTTATTAGTGTTTTATAAGTTAGGATTGCAAAGTTGGCTTGACAGACCACATCATTTGTATTTGATAATTGTTAGAATTCAGGTTATAACCTACTCAGACTTCTATGTTCCTAAAAATATTACAGAATATTATGATAGCAAATCTAAAATGCCATTATTAAACTTTTTCTAAGTGGAGGCCTGAAAAACACCCTACCATGGTAACTGGGACAGTGGTCATTCCAATGATTGTAGATAGAATGTCATATGTATTTATAAAGCTTTGCTGGAAATTAAGTATCTGTGAGTTTCAAAAGCAAGGGAAATATAATTAGCACCCCCAATTTTATACATAATAACTATGAAGGCAGTAACAAATGATGATGTAAGCATTGTAATTTATGTAATTCCTTGCATTTGAGTTTCTCTAACGTGGCTGGTTCTCTGGGAAAGACAAAAGATTGTAAGGCCACAAGATTAAAATGAAATGCAATTATGTACAAGCTCTTTCGAAGACTCCTTTCAGTTGGTGCTGAAACATTAGTGCTAATCTGAGGACATGAAAGCATTTTTGAGGTCTGAACGTTTAACCTTCATGTCTTGAACCCTTGGCTGCCTCCATGGAGCAGGAGTTCCATTCTCTTAAGCATGTGGATGTTCCTGGTACCCAGAAGGCTCCCTTGGGACTGGACTGGCCTGGGAAATTGTGATAGCCATTTTCATTTGTTTTTCACTGGGATCCAACTGAAGGTAATTGCATCTAATAGTTGCTGAACTGAAAAACCCCTGAACTTTTGTGGCGCTCCTAAGAGAACAAGCTGTGGATGAAAGCTGGACTGTGACTTCAGAACCATTTTCTGGAATGCTCAGTCTTTCATGTCAGAGGTCAGGGCCTTGCCTTTCCCTGTCACTTGGCTCTGTGTGCTTGCGGTCCCACCAGATGATTGGTGGAATCAGTGCTCGCACGCACTCCTCGTTTCTGGCAAATGTGTTATTTTTAAATTTCAGAGTCTTATCACTACTCAGAGTCACTGTGTGTGTGTTTATCCTTTGAATGATAGCTGCAGTCATAGGGGTCAGGCTGTCAGCATGTAGCAGGAGGAGCGGTACAAAGCGTGAAGAGATGTCCGCCTGTTGTTTCATTTCGATCTGAAACGATGCAGAGCTCCGGCAGCTTATCTTATGCTGTTCACTGCGCTGTGCTCTCACTTCCTACATTCTTTACTCTTAGAAATGTTTCTCTGAAGACTAATTACATCATCTGAGGGATGGTTAGCCAAGGAATCTTATGCGGCACCGACACCCACCTACTAAGTGAGTGAGGAAAATGCTGTGACTTTGGGAAGAAGAAGGAGGAAGAGCAGTGCTTTGGATCTTGGTTCTAATCTTGCTGGTGACAGTTCATGTGCCTTCAAGCTGAATGAGATAATCAACTCGCATCCATCACAGCAATTACTTATTTACAAAAGATCCTGTTCTAAGTCCCTTATGCGTTCAGGGTGGGGTAAAGCAAGCTTTTAATAGAGATGGCTGAACATTAAAAATCATCTCCAGTTCCTTTAGTAAAAATGAAAAAAGTGAAGTCCAAGTGAGCATTACAAAAGTGAAGCAAAAATACACGGGCCGTCTGTTATTTTTCCTTGAAGTGGAGTGCGCATTATTGATATGCATGCACACCAGGAGGTTACTGCTTTTAGAAGCATACGTATTGAACTTTGTTTACTTATTGAGCAAGGTCAGTAAATGAGAAGTTGTTGGTTAGTAGATATCAATATATTTGACAAAAGTGCATCAAATTCATGTACAAGTCCCAACATTGCTTGACGCCTTCTTACTAGTGGGGTCACTTCCTAATAGAAAAGCCTCTTATTTACTGCTCAAGACTGAACTTGAAAACAGTGTTGGACATGTATTTATAAAAAGCATAAGTAGGTGACTATTGTATTTGCTTACTTTTAACACCTGGGAAAGCCAGATGAATACTAGGGGATGTCTCATGTATGGGTGTGTGTGCACGCATCTAATATTTTACCATAAAACTTTCTGGAAATGATGAAGTCCCAACTGGAAAACAATTAAAAATAATATATTGATGATTTTAAAAATCATTAGAGATGGAAACAAGGAGTGAACAATCACAGAGGAGCAAAGAGGCATTAATGATACCAAAATATCATGAAGTTAGGACCGAAGTGTGAGAGTGCCAATCCAAAAAATAGTTTTGATTCTTTTGTGGGGCACATGTAGGATCATACTTCCATGCCTTCTTGGAGTTCGGTAGTCGGGTGAATTGACATATGTGGTCAATGTACTGTGACAATGTGAGTTCTCTTATTTTTGAGCTGAAGCTTTTAAAGCCATTGAATCCTTTTCCATGGGGACCAGTAACATTCACTATGCTGAATGATCTATTAAATTTTTCCCAGTGAAGATGTCCTCCAGTGGGATGTAGCATGAGTGGAAAGGAACTTGCTTTTCTCAGTCACTACGATTTGGGCTTATTCTCTAGTGTAGCAGAGTTTAGCTTAGCCTGAATAATACATAAGGTTGTGTGTAAAACCCAAAGTATGAAACTTAATAACAGAACTGATTGGAAAACTGGGCCTTGGGTTTTCTGGACCAAAAATAAGGTGGAAATCTGTTCTGTTAACTTGTAAATTATTTTGAATAGTTCACAGTAAAGAGCTTTCTAGGAGAAAGAACATGTAATTATGGGCCCTTAATGCTATTATCTTACTGTTTCCCTTTAATCTGAGTACTGTGTTGATTTTTCTAAAAGACTTGTGTTTCTCTGACTTTAGCTTGTAGTATTGGGTGACATCTACATTCAGCCTTCATTGTAATTGCTTGTATCCAGAGGACAAGACTGTCAGCATAGCCAGGCCTTGGTTGCGGGAGATTCAAATCTCTCTAAGGGTTGCCGTTGAGGCACGTGGTAACTGTGAGTGACACAGGGACCGTGTGGTCCTATTCCTCAGCCCCATTCTCAGCATCTGCTTGCTAGGGTCATGTGTGGTAGTAATGTGATAGGCTTCATTTCCTCAGAGGTCAGCCCTGAGGTCAGGCTTTGAGTGAAACAGTTTATTTGACAGATTTTCTAGTAGGCACCAAGGGTGGGGTGGGTGGGGTAAGACAGATTGGGGATGGCATTCAGTCTTGGATGCATCATTGAGCAGGTTGATTCTGGGAGCACTAAAGGAATTGTCCTTCTCGGGCCTCTTTGAGACCATATTGAGTGCAATTAAAACTTGTTCTTCTCATTCATCTATCAGTTTTTTCTGCAGTTGGTTAAGAGTTCCTCTCATGCTTTGCTCTGTGGTCAGGCAAAGGCTCTCACAGGTACAGCTTCTGAGCCTGGGCTAGGCACCAGGACCCCGAGTCAGCACAGCCTGGGAGTGGTGCTGTGATTACGGCTATCTTTGATTCTGCTCTGCGTGTTTGCATACAGTTGTCTGGAAGATACAAAGCCAAAACTCTTCAGCTCCTTTCAAATGTTCAAAGCTCCTTTCAGTCTGCACCGGACCTGACCACCCCAAATTCTCTGTCATTTTCTGTATTTCCCCTAAATGACCCATTATTTTTACAAGCCAGTTTCTTCAGGACTAGGAATATTTATCATCATGAGATTTTTCCCCACCTTGGACATGCAGTCCCACAGTTGACTCTTTTCTAAAATTTGAATGCTTTTTATATGTATTATCCCAAAAAAGTGTGTTATAAAGGAATGGATTTACCAATTACAGTATTTTATTTCTCTTGAATTTCCAGGACCGTTTTTATCTAGCTTTGCAGCCTCAATGAACACATAGTGTGTTAGTTGTCGAATGGTCCAGTGAAAGGTGAATAGCATGCTTCCTAGGTTCTCTAGGGCATAATCAATGCCCTAATTATGTTTTTACTGAAATAGCCAGTTATGATGTTTTCCTTTATTTTAAGAACACAATTTCTAGTTGTTTCTGTACAACAGAATTACGTAGGGAACTTTTTTAAAAAAAGAAAGAATGAGACACAGGAAGAGAGAATCAATTTTATTTAATTTTTCACCTGTTGTTTGGTTTTCCTCCACTTAGTTGTATATGTGGTGCTAGGGATCAACCCAGTCCTTGCTGATGCCAGGCAAGTGCCCTACTGCTGAGCCACCTGTCCAGCCCTACAGGGACCTTTTCAAAACTACAACTAGATAGTCACACTGCAGTTCCCTGATTCAGGGTATGAGGAAAGGGACCTCTAGGCAGGTGTAATAGGTGCCATTTAAAATTGGAAGTCCCCAACCACCTAGCCCTTTACTGCTGACCTCTTCAGCAAGCCCATTTCTCCATGCCAGCTTCCTACAGGCAAATTACCCCTAATCTGCCCACTGCAAGGCTCAGATGCCAAGAAAACTTGAAAAACTGCCACAGCCTGGTGAATCTATATATGTATATTTCCTGAGTTTTTGCTCCTGTAAATTGTAATGTTTCTGTAGGATGGGGAAGGCAGGTGAGCTGTCTTTTCAGTTTTGGTCAAACTTCAATTAAATCCATATTTCCTTTTTATATAATTATCTGCTCTGTCTGATGCTGGTGGGCAATCAAATCCAGACAGTTTGGACCCCAGTAGACCTCTAGTCTGAGTGCCATAAAGAGGTATGTGATATTATGGATCAAAGGTCATAGATAACCCCCAATATAGAGATCATGCAAGTTGTATTCCATGTCTCGAGAAAAAAAATAGTCATTTTTACTTAAGAATAGTTTCAACAGTAGTTTTAATGTAGTTGGCTTTGTTTTTTTAGTCAGATTGGTGGAAGCAGTAATCTCAAATCACCAAAATAAGCCCATTTGATTCTCAGATACTGATTAATGGAACTGGAGACTTAGAGTTTCTTTAAAATTACCAGTTATAGTAAGGATTAGGGAGAACATACTCACCACAATTTCCCATGTTCTTCCAAACATAACTGATACTAATAGCCTTCCCCTAAGGTTAACTTTTTCATTTGAATATTATTATTTCTTCTCTTTTCTCTAAACTGTATTATACTCTACTTTTTATGTGATTAAGCTATTATAATGATATTTAATCATTGTTAAAATGAAGGAAAAATAAACTCACAATTTTTTGGTTCCCTACAATTCATTCTTTTTTTTGTTAAGAGAGGGACAGAAAGAGAATTTTGTTTAGGTTTTCATATGGTTTTAGTTGCTCTGGCACTTTGTTGCGGATGTGGTGCTGGGGTTTGAACCTGTGTTCTCATGCCTGCTAGGCAAGTGTGCCAACCACTGAGCCACCACTCTAGCCCTACCATTCATTCTTATTCATATTATTCATATGTTTTTAATAGGAAAGAGTCAATATTATTTATTTTTTCATCTGTTTTTTTTTCTTCCTCCACTTACTTGTGTACATGGTGCTGGGGTTTGAACCTGGGTACATGCACATGCCAGGCAGGTGCTCCACTGCTGAGCTACCCCTCTAGCTCCTTGTTCATGTATTCTTAATGGATTTTCCTTATCAACAGTGATTTAACCCAACAAAAATGAATTGATTCCAAGATGACAATGTTTCTGGCCCTCTTACTGGTCACCTACATGAGATGTGGAGGACTGGAGACTCAGGAAAGGACCAGAAAGAGAACTGGAAATTCCAGTCAGTCTGCAGAAGGTTTTCACTGGCTACTGTCACAGGCAGCAAAATCCCAAGACGAGAGACAATCTGTTCTCAGCTTCCTTGGTCACCTCTCACAGGCTAGGCTGTTGTCTTTGAGGACATTCAACAATGATTATGCTAACAGACAATCAGTTGGTTTTTTTGTTTTTTTTTTTTACAAAGAGTAACTTCTTATTTACTTATATTTTAAAGTGCTGGGGATTGAACCCATGCTAGGCAATTGTTCTACCACTGACCTACAATGCAAGCCCTAAATCAAGCTAACATTTAATTCAAGATGTTAGATTTATGTGGCTATGCTGATGATATATAAAACAGAAAGAAGGCATAAAACAGGATGAACACCCAAGTTAAGTGTTCAGTAGGAGAATAAAAATTAGAATTAATTATACCACCCTCAGGTGGTTTTTTTTTTAAGCAAGACAGAAAGGGACAGTGAGACAAAGAGGGAGAGAGAGAGAGAGAGAGAATCAATTTTATTTTGTTTTTCTTGTGTTTTTCGTTATTCCAACACTTCATTGTGTATGAGGTGCTAGGGTTTGAACCTGCATCCCTGCACATGCCAGGCAAGCACTGCAGCTGCTGAGTCCTCTTAGATGATTTTTCTGAGCAAAAATTAAAAAAGTAATGATACAGATACTTCACTACATAGGTTAATGCACAAAAAAGAAAGCACAAATATCCAAGACTGGAAATAAATGTAGGTAAAATACACTCAACAGACAAAAAATGTAAGTAATTTAATGAAAGTAATTTGCACAATTCAATAAATATAATTTGAAAATTTTGGGCAATTTTTTTCTGACAGACTTTGCTGAGAGCAGCCAAAATGTAATGATAGTCTCAAATTTTCTTGCTATTTCTTCATTTTGTGAAGTCATTTTTTTAGGGGACCATAAAGTGCAGATGACTTAAATGTCTCCTCGTTGGAGGCAGGAGAATCCATACTACCCAATCCCAATCCTATCTTCCTTCTGCCTTAAAATGTACACATCTTAATATTTTTTCTCACTGTACATTATGGAACAAATGTTCAGATGATTTGAAGAGCAAATCTTTAATTTTACTTTTGATTCTATTGTTTCCACTATATTTCTATATTAGAAATGTAATATTTCTTTGTTTTTTTTAAGAGAAAGAAAGTATAAGCCAATTTTATTTATATTTTTCATCTGTTTTTTATTTTTTCTGACAGTTGTTTATGTTGTGCTGAGGATTGAATCTTGGTCCTCATACGTGCCAGGCAAGCACTCTGCTGCTGAGTTACCTCTACAGCCCTGAAGTGTGATATTTCTTATAGCTAATTTTTTTCTTCACAGTTAATTATTTCAAACATTTCATCTAGGGGCTGGAATGGTAGCTCAGTGGTTTTGTCACTTGCCTGGCATGTGCAAGGATGCAAGTTCAAACCCCAGCACCACATACAAAACTAAGTGTCAGAGCAATGAAAACCAGATGAAAAACTAAATGAAATGGATTCTCTCTTTGTCTTTTTCTCACTGTCCCTCTTAAAAAAAAATCCAAGGAGGGTTCCAAGCTGCATGGAGGTTGCTTCTCATTTGGCTCTTTAACCAGATGAAAAAACTCCAGGACGGCTCCATCTCTGTGAGGTACTTTTAGGAGAAAATCATCACCAGAACACAGTGCTCATTAGGGAAGATTTTTGGAGATCAGAGATTTGGGTACATCAAATGGAAAAGAGAGGGATTGTACCTGTCTCTTCTGGGACACAACAGCTCTGACTGCCATTGCTCACAATCAGCAAGGGAGTTGGAGAGGAGCTGAACCATAAAGTACCATCTGATCTGCTGCAGAGAAGCTGAATTCTATGAGGACCTGAGAGTTGGGTTCAACCTACTTCACCCCCACTGCATAAGGGGAGAACAGTGTTTCCAGCTGCCTGCAAGTAGGAAAATACGGCTTTTAGAGCAGACTGTCAGGCAGGTGGGTTTTAGGAGTTCAGAGCAAGATACTCCACAATTCCACCAGGAACCAGCCACGGTTCAGAGGCTGAACCCAAAACAGGAGGCATGGGACAGGCCCAGTCTTCACTTAGCTCAAGGGGGATTTGAGTTATTTAAGTGCATCTGAGCCTTGCTCAGCCCTGTCCACCCTCACCCCCATTCATAAGGCTCGAGTGATAAACTAAGGTGGGACAGGAACACTAAAGATACCACAATCTGAGCTCAGAAATCCTGGAGGGACTGAGTGTGGAACCAGGAGAGGGAGCATGGATATGCTTTCAACCCATGTGCCTAAAAGCATGAAGACTCCAGAGTTTCAGATCCCCAGGGAGGCAGGCAAAGGCCAGTCCTTGGGGCATTCCTTAATCTGACCTCTTTAGGGATGTCTCCACCCAGAAAGCCCTGGAGACTGAGCTAGACACCAGTGTCTACTCCAGATCACATAATTCCAGACTGAGAGACCTGGCTAACAAAAGTCAGGCAGAGAGTGGACATGTAGAGAGACAGGATCAGTGAACATAGTTCTAATCTTTCTTTAAGAATCTTTATTTTTTTCCTGTTTTTGATGTGTATTTGTGTGCCATCTGGAGAAGTTGATTGGTTCATGGACATACAAACATACTAGCTGGTGTTTTTGTTTGTTTGTTTCTTTCTTTTCTTTTTTGGTTTTTTTCACCTTTTCACCGTTTTTGAGTTTTTTTTCCTGTTTTTTTCCCTTCTCTGTTTTTTTTCCCCCCATTTCTTTCTTCTCTTTATACTTCCTTCATTCTTGAGCATCTTCTTCAACGTAAATATTTATCCTTGCCCTGCCTGCTGAGGGTTGGGATTCTGATCAGTACTTTTAGTTTTTGAATTGTATTGTGCCCCACTTGCAAAGTTGTCCTCTACTTCTACCCTTTCTTATAGTATCACCCAAATTCCATTAATATCTCTTTCTCCCGTCCTCTACTTTGGTAACTCTGTCTCTTCTCTTTCTCCCGTCCTCTACTTTGGTAACTCTGTCTCTTCTCTCTCTGTTTTTTTTTTTTTTTTTTTTTTTTTTTTTTTTTTTTTTTTTTTTTTTTTTTTTTTTTTTTTTTTTTTTTTTTTTTTTTTTTTTTTTTTTTTTTTTTTTTTTTTTTTTTGGTTGTTGTCTATTTGTTTGTTTTTTGTTTTTTGCTTTGTTTCCCCAGCATATTCTTTACCTCCTCTACATTCTCTCTTTTGATACTCAGATATTACTACCTTCTCTCTAACCTCCTCTCATATTCCCATCTCTCTCAGGATTCTAATTGGTTTATACCATTTGACCACCCATCATTCATGCTGTGTAACCATTACTATTGTGAATGCTAAACTCAATAACTATTGTAGGCTTTGAAACCTGACATAGGTGACGGTTGGATACTATCATCGCTGAAAATAATGGCTAATACTACCATTTGTTTCATATTTGAAATTTAATATTAATAGATATAGTCAGTACTAAATAGCCAATTTAATACTATTTATTGTATGCATTGGTTGTTCATATTAATGATCTCTCATTAGCTCATGAGGACCTGGAAATCTTAAGGGATACTAACATTTCACAGGTTTGGGATTTGGCTTCAAAAGTCAACTTTCCTAATTATACTCCATCCCAAGTAACAGACTGGATGAAAATCCCAACCCAATAGCAAAGACCCAAAGAGGAATAACCAGATAGAAATCTCTGGCCAAGTATTCACTTCAATTGAAGGACTGAGAAGAAGCCTGTGCAGACCCACCCCACATCCCTGCATGCCCAAGACTCCAGTTCCACCATGGCAGATGCACTGGACACACCCAAGGACCCCATACCAAAACACCACCAGATATATTAGGCCCATCCCACCACCAAGGATCCCAGATCCCCGGACAGCACATAGGTTGGTCAGTTCTGGCCCACCCCACATGTCTTGGACCCAAGCACCCAGTGACACACCCCTACCACTTAGCTTCAACAACACAGCAGGCTGTCCAGCAATCCCACCAGGTGCCAAGTCAGAGTCCTAAAACCTAGATCCAAAAAGTGCAACAAAATGAGGCTCTAGGCAGAAGCAGCTTTCTGGTTGAAAGTGGTAGTCATCAGAGAGGTGGCATCTGACCCAACCTACCTGTAAGGAAGAAGAACCCAGAGATTTGTCTTGCTTCCACACAGGGAATCCCATTTCAAAGATACAAATGATGCCTTTCAAAGATGAAAAATCTAACTAGAAGAGGTTCACCTCAAACCCACAACTCCCCTAACATCCATGGTCAGGATGTGGGATAAAAATCTAGAACAAAATTATCAGTGATCTGGTAACTAAAAGGAACAATGAACTAAAAGAAGATTTAAAGAAGAAACTAAGTGAGAAAACTCAAGAGATGAAAAACTCTATTATCAAAGAAATAGACATACTGTAAAAGCAAGTAACAAAGTTAAAATCTGCAGTCAATGACATGAGAGGAACCATGGAAGAATTTCACAATAGACTAACATCTATAGAAAACAGAAACTCAGGTCTTGAAGAAAGAACTTCTGAAAATGAGTACAGTCTAAAGTAAGCTCGAGCACATGGATGACAAAAAATTAAATAAAAAAAAAACTTACAGAACAGGAACAGAATTTTCAAAATATCTGGGATGAAATTAGAAGAAACAATCTAAGAGTAATTGGGATAAAGAAAGAAATCTAAATTCAAACAAATGGTTAGATGGAACATTCTCAATGAAATAGTTAAAGAAAAAATTTCCCATATAAAAATAGAGTCAGATATGCTCATCCAGGGAGCTTATAGGACACCTAGTAGGCCTAATCAAATGAGGATCTCACCAGGACACATCATATTCAAAATGTACAACAGGGAAATCAAGGAAAGAATATTGAAAGTGGTAAGAGAAACACCAAATCACATTCAGAGGCAAACCAATAAGAATTACATCTGACTTTTCAGACTCTGGAAGCGAAAAGATCATGGAAGGAGATCTTTCAATGTCTGCATGAACACAACATACAGCCCATAATATTATACCTAGCAAAACTCAGCTTCAAATTTGAGGGGAAAATAAGATGTTTTCATGAAAAGATCAAACTTGCAGTATTTGTGAACAGAAAACCAGCATTATGAAGAATCCTCAAAGATAAACTCCAGATAGAAGAACCATCAAACGCCCCTCAAAACTCATAAACAGGAAATTTGATAAAAATACACACTGTCAATAAACAATTGAGACAGTATAGAACTTACTAATAAAACACAATGAATACGAACCACAACCACACAACTATTCTAGCACTGAATGTGAATGGGCTCAATGCACCACTCAAAAGACATAGAGTAGCAGATTGGATAAAAAACCAAAATCCAACAATATGATGATTACAAGAGACCCACCTTACAGCCAATGATATGCACTGATGGAGGGTACAAAGACAGAAAAAAATCTACAATGCACACGGCCCAAAAAAGCAGGCTGGTGTTGCAATACTTATATATGACAGAGTAGATTTCAAGCATAAACTAATCAGAGGAGATAAAGAAGACCACTACATCTTAGTAAAGGGAGCTCTACAACAGGAAGATATAACCATATTAAGTATATACACTCCAAACAACAATGTTCCCAACTATGTGAAGAAATCACTACATGATATAAAACCACTTGTGACCATTAACACAATAATACTTGGAGACTTCAACAATCCTCTGTCATGAATAGACAGATCATCAAAGCAAAAAAACAAAAAACAAAAACAAAACAAAACAAAATAATAAATAGATCTCCAGCCCAAAAAACTCCATAAATCAAATGGACTTAACAGACGTCTATAGAATATTCCACCCCAAGTTGGCTGAGTATACTTTCTTCTTAGAAGTGCATGGGTCTTTCTCCAAAATACATCATTCTCTAGTTCACAAAGGAACTCTCTGCAAATATAAAAAAGTAGATATTATTACATGTATACTCTCAGACCATGGTGCCACAAAATTAAAAGCAAATTAAAAGCAAAATTTATAATAGAAAAATGTATATACATGGAGAATTAATAATACTCTAATGAATGAAGAATGGATCCAAGAACACATGAGAGCAGAAATCAAGAAATTCTTGGAAGAGAATCAGAATGAAGACACAACATATTGAAACCTCTGGGACAGCATGAAAGCATTCCTAAGGGGAAAATTTATAGCACTGAGTGCTTACATTAAAAATGAGGAGAGGTCCCAAAGAAATAAGCTTATGCTGTACCTCAGATCCCTACAAAATAAGAAGGATCTACTCACAAAGCAAGCAGAGGAGAGGAAATAATCCCAATCACAGCTGAAATCAATGAAATTAAGAACAAAAATATAATAAAAAGAATAGACAAAACAAAACAATAGTTCTTTGAAAAAATAAATCAAATTGATAGAACCCTAGTTAATCTCACTAAAAGAAGGAGGGAAATGAAGAAAATCAACAAAATCAGCAATGAAAATAGAGAAATCACTACTGACCCCACAGAAATTCAGCAAATTATAAGAAAATATTTTAGAAAACTATACTCCTCTATATTAGATAACCTGGAAGACATGGACAAATTTCTATAAATGTACTACACCCTCAAGTTGACACAGGATGATATGGAAATCCTAAACAGCCCAATAACAGGCATTGAAATCCATACAGCAATTAAAAGTCCTCCAAATAAGAAAAGCCCAGGATTTGAAGGATTCCCTGCTGAGTTTTACCACACCTTCAAGGAGCAGCTAACGCCTATCTGTATTATGCTATTCCAAAAAAAACTGAAAAGGAGGGAACTCTCCAAAATGCTTTTTATGAGGCAACCATAACTCTGATACCAAAACCCAACAAAAATAAATTAAAAAAAGAGAAAACTACAGACTAATATCCCTGATGAACATTGATGCAAAAATCCTTAATGAAGTTCTAGCAAACTGCATTCAAAAACACATGAAGAAGAAATTTCACCATGATCAAGTGGACTTCATTCCAGGTATGCAAGGCTGGTTCAACATGTGCAAATCAAAATATAATTAATCACTTAATCAGAATTAAGGACAAAAACCATATGATCATCTCAATTGATGCAGAAAAGGCCTTTGATAAAATTCAGAACACATTTATGCTCAAAACTCTAGAGAAGATAGTGTTCAAAGGAATTTAACTTTTTAAAGACCATATATGAGAAACCCTCATCTAGTATAATAATAAATGGAGAAAAGGTGAAAGCATTTCCACTAAACTTGGGAACAAGACAAGGCTATCCACTCTTACTACTTTTATTCAATACCTATCTTTGAGCTATGGTCTCAAAGACTTTCTTTTCTTGCCATCAGGCAAGAAAAGAAAATGAAATGGATAAGAATAGGAAGACAGGAAATCAAACTATCGCTGTTTGATGATGACATGATCCTGTAGCTGGAAGATCCAAAAAGCTCCACCAGAAAACTACTTGACCTCTTGTAGCAAAGGCTACAAGATCAATATACATAAATCAACAGCTTTCCCATACACTAACAATAATAAAGTAGAAGAAGAAATCTGGAAATCAGTTCTATTCCCAATATCTTCAAAAAGAACAAAATATTTGGGAATTAATCTAACAAGGGAAGTAAAAGACCTCTTCACCAAAAATTATTGAACATTGAAAAAATAAATTAAGGAAGAACTGAGAAACTGGAAGGATGTTCCATGCTCTTGGTTAGGCAGAATTAATATAATTAAAATGCCCATTCTGCCAAAAGCCCTATATACATTCAACGCAATCCCCATCAAGATACCAATGTCATTCTTTACAGATATACAAAAAGCAATTCTCAAATTCATCTGGAACAATAAGATATTGAGATTAGCCAAAACATTACTAAGCAAGAAAGATGAAACAGGTAGATTTGCAATACCAAATCTAAAACAACAGTAGAGCTGTAGTAACAAAAATGGCATGATTCTGGTATCAAAATACGCATGAAGACCAATGGAATAGAATAGAAGACACTGAGACAAATACACAAATTATTAAATCTATGATCTTTGACAAAGGTGGTCAAAATATAACAAGGAGGAATGACAACTTTTCAACAAATGTTGCAGGACAAAGTGGCCAGGCATATGCACAAAGTTGAAATTAGATCCTTATCTCTCACCTTAAACAAAGATCAAATCAAACTGGATCCATGAATGAGAAATTAAACCAGCTACCATACAATTGCTAGAAGAAAAGTTAGGTCCAACACTCCACCATTTCAGAATAGGCAAAGACTTTCTCAACAAGACTCCTAAAGCAAAATAATTAAAGTAAAAAATGAATGAGTGGGATGTTAGAATCAGCATATTATAGCAACACAGCAAAGTCTATATTCATAGCAGTTCCAATTACAATATCTAAATTAGGGAACCAACCCAGATGCCCAGCACTGGATGAACGGATCCAAAAACTGTAGTATAATTGCATACAATGGAATTTTACTCAGCAATTACAAACAATGATCTTGCAGCCTTTGATGGATGGCAATGAAAGAATCATACTGAGCGAACTTAGACAAACCAGAAAATCAAGGCTTGAATGTTGTTACTCATTTGTGGAGGTGGGAGATAAACCCAGGTTTGAGGAAAAGGTAGTCAAATTCATGTATTAGACCCAGCAAAGGCACAGCAGCACATAAGACAACCATGGATATGTGGGGTGGCAGGTGAGGGAAGGGATAGTTTGGAAAAGCGGGGAGAGAGGAAGAATAGGCAGGGGTCCAGGGAGACAATCAACAACCCTCAGAATCCACATAATACTTATGTAGTCATTTAATTCTGTAAAATTCACAATTTAAACATATATAACACTTGTAAGGGTGAAATATGGAAGAATCAAGAGACTGGGATATGGGCAATGTGGAGGTGATTTTGGTTTAAGAACAAATGCATATCATTTTGTTACTTTATATACATTTATGATTGTACAATAACTCAACTGCTTAATAATTTTTTTAAAAGTTCCTCCAAATATTTCAAATATAATCTACATATTTTTTATCTGTATAATCCACAAAGGTGTATGTTTTATACACCATGGATCTTGCCTTCCTTTTAGTGTGCTTTACTATTTCTATTTGTCTAAAAGTTATATTTTCTCTATTTTTTCCATTTCATCAGGTCTCATAAGATTGAAAATCTTTAGGATAAATACTGGGGAGTCTTACAAGTGGGTCATATTGTGGTACTGTGCTTAGCTTTTTGAGGAATCTCCATACTGACTTCCACAGTTGTTGTACTAATTTACAGTCCCATCAAGCATACGAAAGTGTTCCTTTCCTCATGTCCTCTATAGCATGTTTGTGCACTTGATGCTGCTATTCTAAATTTATCATATTATAGTGATATACGCATACCCATGTTTACAACAGAGCAATTCACAGTAGTCAAACTGTGGAGCCAGTCTATATGTCCATTAATAGATAAGCAGAAAGAAAATGTGGAGTATATACACGAGAGTGTTTCATTCAGTCATACAAAATGAAATTCTGTCATTTGCAAGAAAATTGATGGACCATTATGTTAAGCAAAAGAAACCAAATTCAGAAGGTCCAGGATCATGTTTTCTGTTACATGTGGAAACTAGAAAGGGAAAGGGAAAAAAGTTAGACGGGTGGGATTCATGAAAATTGAAGGAAGATCAGTGGCTTAGAAGGAAAGGACCAGGAATGGGAGAGGGAAAGAGAAAATGGAAATACTGAGGAACGACATTGGCCAAGTTATATTGTGTGAATGCGCAACAACAAATCCACCATTATATAAACTCTAATGTACCAATTAAACAGATGGAAAAAGATCCTAAACCTTTAATTAAATGAAGCTAAATCAAATCACTCAGTTTATCCATCGAGGTGGACATATTTCAAGTTCTCAAGAGCCACGTGTTTCTACTGCACTAAAAAATTAGATACAGAAAGAAGCCCATCATTACAGAAAATCCTGTTAGTGGTCACTGTGTGAGGTCAGTTCTCAACTGAAATGTCTTGAATGGAAGATTATTTATGTGACAGTCTTTATTTCTAGCTGTAGAACTTCTTGCTCCAAAATCACTAATTGTCCCGACAGACATATAATTGTGAAAAATCATCATTCATCTTACATAAAGTTTATTTCCACTTAAAGTGTGTATTTGAAACTATGCTTTTCTATATGTAGCACATTACTAAATATCCCACTGTAAAACTTCAAAAATGTGCTTCTGTGTATTTTAAGTCTAAACCCCAAGTGTAGATTTATTTTACAGTATAAAGAGGCAATTTCAGAGGATAAGAGTAAAATAATTAGAGGTAAGGATAAAGAAGACTTACATAGTCTACATAGTCGAAGGTAAGAGGAGCCACAGAACTGTTTAGCAGAATGTTCCCAGGATTCTTGACTGCAAAAACATCCATAGTGTTCTACATAAAGAAAAGGAGTGAGTTTATTATGTGCAGTAGACATAGCAATGGTTTTTAATAGAAGGAGAAGTTCTATTTATTGAAGTGAGAATTATGTTATTGGGAATATTTGCCATTTGAGAAATCTAAAGTTTCTTTTGCTAAGTTTGACACTGCACATGGCATATGCATAACTGATGTTCATTGAGATTAAAGTTAAATTTAGAGCAGAGTACATCAGGTGTTCGTGCTGTGTTGGACGTTAAGTTCAAATAAATCTTAATACTTTGCGGTGCTCTTGCAGAAAAGATTGCATTATAAGACATTGACATATCCTTTTCCTGGGTTTGCAAGAGCCTATAGCCCGTCTAGCACATTCAGATCATTTCTGCACCAAGAATGTTGCTAATGTTAGCAGTGGATAAAGTTAACTATTTGCTGTGTTTAACACAAATGCTAAATCATTAATGTTGAACTGGTACTATTTTAATAATATAAAATGTATCACTTATGACGTGGAAGTGTTAGGTAGGTTTGTGGTAGAATAAAACAGGGGTAAATGGAACCCATGAAAGTAAGGCACGAAGGTGAAAGGAAAAGAATCTCTAAAACCAGTGCTGATTGGCTGAGAGTTTTATTTCTCTCCCTGAAATTCCATATGATGACTTGCTTCCACAGAGGCACTCCAATTTTTAGAAGAGGCCATTTTATTCCTCAGCTCCTTACAATTCCATTTCATGATTTGCTATTTGGCAGGTTTTTTTTGGTTATAAACGTAAGAAATCAAGCCAGCTTCAACAAAAAGACAAGCCAATAAATAAATCTACTTTATGCGTATAGAATTTGTGTTGGTAGTTTTTAAATGGAATTCAAGGCAGAAATTCCCTGACAGATACTGGACCCACAAATAGAAACGAGCTTGTGTGAAATGCAAAATGTACACCTGCCAGCCAACTCTCCTCTCTCTCCTCTCATCACTGCTTATTTTTTCTCCATGTAGATGAACTTCCTCATTTATGTGGTTCCTATGGCAGAATATGGCTCTTCATATACAGTGAGTTGTCATGTCTGCACCATTCCCAAGCCTAGCTCCTGCTGCTCCAACTTGTTAGCCATCGAATCTCCCATGAGTGAGTCAGTCCATCTTTAAAGATGGAAGACAGCCTATTGGGAAGCTTGGACTCACCACCCTAACTTTAATAGAGTCCGTACCTAAATGCCTTTTCTTCATATATAAGAAAGCTCTACGCAGTTTTTTTGAACTTCTAGCCTCTTATTATATCTTATCAGTAGATGCCTGTATGTGGGTTTGGACAAGGACATTCAAGAACTTAGTATTTTGGTCTTTAAGCAGGTAGGTAGCTGTGGGCTAGGACACATGAGCTGTCAGGCCCCATATCTATTCTGAGATGTGTTTTAACTTGTTTGTGTAATTACTTGTGAAACTCGCTACAAGGTGTTGAGAAAACTGGTATGTTAAAAAAGAACATTGGGTAATTTAATATACAACTTTTGCTGCTTTTTTTTTCAGAAATTATTTTCCAAAGTCCAGTCTTCTTTTCCTCCAAGCATATTTGCCTGAGTTACATTTTGCCTCTGTTGATTTTTTCATTTATGCAAATGAATAGTAGATGGAAACAGGGCAGGGACATTTACATACCTAGCATTTATGCAAATGAAAAGCTGGTCAGCAGTGGTTAGACCACCTTGGCTGAAGTTGGCAGGATGCCAGGCAACCGTGCTCAGGCCACCTCCAGCAGCACAAGCCAGTGCCACCAGGCTCGGAGAGGAAGTTCTCTGATTTCTTACTCACTCGTTACCTTTTGATACAACCTATCTTAAAACTGGGAAAAGATTATTTCTAATTAAAACACACTCCTGCAGCCTTTCTATTTAGATATACCTTCTGACCTCTTACGACCTGAATCTGGAGAACAGGACATGAAACAGTAAATAGGAGAAACCGAGGAATGTAGAACACTGTAAATGCAGGAAGGTTGGAGCCCAAAATGTGTTCTTGAAAAGATTTAAATGAAGAGTGTGTTGTGTGAATCTTTGCTTCCAAAGTGGACTGTCATTTTTGAGGAGGAGGAAAGTGTGATCATTATGAAGAAAACATCACACGTAAAAATAATTAAAACTGACCACACAGAAATAAGCTCGAAACCCCAGTTTCCTCCTCAACCTCAATGTGTCCTAAGTACTTTTTTAAAAATTATGTTTCTAATTTTTTGCTTAAAAACCTTGAAAAGTAAAAGTCATATAAATGATTGAATTAATATGTGTGTTTGCATAAAGCATAATGTTAAATGAAAGATATAAACTTGTGTAGTAAGGCACATTTATTACTGTCTTATGATTTCTTATGTAAAATGAAAAGTAATTTTAGTTGTGTGTCATGTTCTGTGTTGTTTAATTAGAATCCTTCATTTTAAATGAGGAATCTCAGGAAAGGTAAGATGACAGAGGAGGCCTCAGGGACAGCAAGAGCAGAAGTCTCCACACACAACTTAGCACGCTCAATTAAGCTGTGCCTGGGTGCTGCAGAAAGGAAAGGAGGCCCTGCCTTACCCTTGCTCTCACCAGATCAGTGTGGGGAAGTGTTTTAACGTCAGCTGCTGTCTCCTTTGATGTGTTCTGAGCACTGTGAAGCTTCCAGAGCTGAGGCAAGGGTGGAGCAGCCTCACCTGATGGGTGTGGTGCAGGGGCCCTCCCGGATCACGTGCCACCTTGATTTCAGGTTGGAGGTGCAGAACCTGAAAAGAAAACAGCCCCTCCCCCAAGGAAACCCTGAAACAACCAAATTGAGGTGTATGTTAGGAAATTGGTGCCGATTGCTGATGCAGGTTTAACTGTGGACAGTTGAATGGTGAACATGAAAGCGTGTTTCAAAGGAAGCCTTAGCAACACGGTATGACAAAAGGATGTGGGGTAATTCAGGTGAGATGTATTTAGAAGGTTGTTTTTTTTTTATGGTGGTTATTGTGTTGTTAGCTTACACTTATACTGAACTAAAGAAATGAAAAAGGAGTTTGCAGTGAAGAATAATTAGTGCCCACACTAGCATTTTTCTAATTTGGGATGCTATAGCAAGGACGGGAAAGCATAGCTTTCTATGACGTACATTATATGGTAAAAAAATACATTTGAAATTAGTTGGAAAAAGTTCCCCTGATTTGTGAATAGAAATAGAGAATTAGTCACATTTTCTAACTGTGAAAATCAACCTTTTCCCAGGTAATATCTGATCTGGAGGCCTTGAAAGAAGAGCCCCAGTCTACCTGCTGTATGAAACCTAAATGCCTCGTGCGTCCAATTTGAAAGGAGTATCTGCCCACAGATGTGAGATGAGGGCTGTGGATGGATTGCTTTTAGTTACCTGTGATCATGGTATGATACTAGAAAGGAAGTTTTTCTAGTGACCTCCTCAAATAAACCTTTACAATCACAGGACAATCACACTCACACAAAGACTTGTGTTATTTATTCCTAGTCTGCTAGTGCGCATGTCCTTATTTCCACCAAGAAACAATTACTTTTCGTAATTGCCAGTCCAAAAATTCTGCAACAAATATAATTAAAATGAATAAGCCTATGTCATGCAGTTTCATAATTATGCTAATATTTTCAGTACCTATGTTTCTTTTAAATAAGTTAACTTAGCAGGCTGCTACCGGAACCGCTGATGGTATTGCTTTTTCTAAATTATTAGCTTAAATAATAGATTTTTTATGGTTCTTCAGCATTATTTTACTGTGGGTACAGAAATCATTTATACATTTATTTTACCTTTTAACTTTTATTAAATGTGTAAGGTTTATAGATGTTCCACAAAGAGTGATGGTATTGGAGTTTTCTTTTTTCTTTTCTTTTTTAAAGAGAGAAGGGACAGTGAAATAGAGAGAATCAGTTTTATTTAGTTTTTCGTGTGGTTTTCATTGCTTGAACACTTCATTGAGTACATGGTGCTGGGGTTCAAACCCACATCCTGTGTGTGCCAGGCAAGCACTGTAACCACTGAGCCACTGCTCCAGTCCCCTGGAGTTTTCTTTAAGGCATCATTTTAAACTCCATACAGAAAACAAATATTGAACTTTTATAAGAAGGGTTACATCATCTGCTCTTGTTGTTCTGGGAAAGAATAAATGTTTTTGCGGAAATTTGTTAGTTGTTGACTAAAGCCAACAGTAGAAGTCACAACGTTGGTAGCATTCACATTTCTTATCGGTTTCTGAAAGCTGCAGTTTAATTCAGAACCACCCTTCATTTATTTTGTCATAATTTAGTTTTGAATTAATAACAGACTGGGGTGGGAGGAGGGAAAGAGTCTAGAAGGCAGCAGAGGCTTTTAAAATATCACAATATCTTTTGATAATTTCAAGTCCTTGAGATTTAAAGGAATTCTGTAGCAGGTTGTAGCTTTAAAATACCAGAGGAAAGAATAAATGAACATTTGACTTCAGGGTCTAAGTTTTTAATCATTTAAAAAATCTCCTTTAGGGGTTGGGGATTTAGCTCAGTGGCAGAGCACTTGCCTAGCACACCCAAGGCCCTGAGTTCGGTCCTCAGCCCTGAAAAAAAGAAAAAGAAAAAAATCTCCTTTAACCCACAAGAAGTTCCCTGCACATAGCAGGTGCTCAGTAAATACTGGGGAACAAACTAGCTGTGTTCACCAGCAGGAAACCCAGGTTTCTTCCTGTTAGCTGGCCCCACTCCATAGCCCACTAGATGGCAGTGCCATACAGAGAAGCCCTCTTTGGAGCTGCTGGGTAGAATCTTTGTAAATAAAATTGCCTTTCAGCCAAAACCTGCTTTATACAACGACAAATATCGCTAAATAAATACTTTAAATTAAAACCACTCCAACTTTTATTTCTTTTCTAATTTTCCAGTTGTTGTTTTGATTTTTTAAATTAATTTTGATAATTACAATATTAAACTCTTCCTGGAAAATAGAATATCGCTTGCTTTTTGGACACTGGCATGAGCTTACTGCATGCGGTGGTGCTTATAGGTTTAGAGAAGGTATGAGAAAAATCAAGTCCTCAAGGATCTGTCTCCACTTCAGGACGTGGGTCCTCATGGTGAGGTTGCTTAGCTTCAGAAGCAGAGCGTGGGGCACGGCACTGCCAGGGTCAGGTCACCACCATCCATGAGTGTCTGATGGAATAGAAAGTGAGATCTCAGTTCTGGAAAAACAGCCGGTCTTGAGAAAATGATTCTAATTGCAGTATGAGGCACTACAGTTAGATCATGTATCACAGCTGAAATTGAGGACCTGCTTAGGATATAAAAATGTTATTTGTGCTCCTTATTTCAATTTCCAAATTTAATATTCAAAGAATACTGATATAATGGAGGGATTATATTTTTTGAGTAAGGCTGATTAAATATTTAATATCATTAGTTGAAATAGGATTGTTTCCTATGTGTTTAGAAAGTTAATTATTTATTTGTAAATTTGTAAATTTGTAAATTTCTTCAAATTTATCTCCAAGTGGGAGACACTGGGGGCCAGCATTAGAAGCTGGTGAACCAGAGTCTAACCGACCTGCCACCATCCACAGACTAATAGGGTTCCCTTGTTCTTTGTCTTAGTTATGCGCTGCTGCATAACAAAATACCCTAAAAATTTGCTGCTTAAAACCAATAAACCTTGCTGCAACATTATTATGGGTCAGGAAATTGAACACAAATTCTGAGACAGGGGTTTTAGGCTTTGATGAAGGTGTAGGTGGGGGCTGCAGGCATCCATGTAACTGTTGCCTGGCTTCCTGGGTTTTGGCCAGAGACACCTATGCGGGCTACTTCTAATGTAGCGTATTTCCAGAGGGAAAGGGAGGGAGGAGGGAGAGGGTGGGACAGAGAGAGGGAGGAGCCCTCACTGAGTTGATGAGGCTGTTCTTGAACTTGCAGTCCTGCCTCAGTCTCCCCACTTGCTGGGGTTACAGGTGTGTGCTACCGCACCTGGCCATCCTCTCGCTTTTGTGGTGCTGTAGCCCTTAGGAAAAAGTTGGTAGGACAATTCTGCATTCAAAGAGAGAGATACCAGGGGGCAAGAATCGCTGCTGTTATTGATTTTGTTTTTACTTTCAAAATCAGAGTGTGTGTTTCCTTTGAAAAATGTTCTTGCAAAGAAAATAATTTGTAAAGATGAAATTAAAAACAGTGTTTGGTGAACTGCCAAATAATACGTTAATATTGATGTATGAATATATCATCAGTAGAAGAAAAATAATATTGTATATTAAAATAATATGTATATAAAATAGTTTCAGTGATGTGGTAGTGTGATATTTACTTATCAAGAGAAATGTTCTGACTTAAGAGAAAATTAAAAACAGTTGATCATTGGATGAGATTAAGCATGGGAAATATATGAGACATTTATGTGGGTTATTTAAATTATTCTAGACTGTCAATGTCATCTCGTTTATACTTCACAAAATTTGTCACAACCTCAGGAAAAGAATCTTGAAATTAAAAGTTTAAGTAATAAACTTTACTGTTTATTTTCAAATGCACTATGTTTTAGATAGATAACAACAGTAAAATTCATTTGAAAATAGATAATTTCTCTTTAAGATATCCCACATAGACCTTGATTGTTGTCATTTATACATTGCATCAAATTATCTTTCTCAACAACCTGGTTGCATTTGAATGATAAAGTAGTGAGGTCAAATCACTTTCATAGGTTTCATATATAAATACAGTATAAAAGAGAACAGTAGCTAACATTGATAACCTAAAATTCAAGAATCTTGTTAATAAAAGGCAAAATCTCTCTCAGTGACACACTAGATGAGTAAATTATAAAGTTTTTTTAATCTACCATTTGGGAAAAAGACTATATAATATTATGATAAAAAATCATAATAATTTCAGTTCCAATAAGACTATATAACATTATTATATAAAAATCATTGTAATTTCAGTTCCAATATCATTAATATTTTTCCAGTTCAACAGTTCAATATTACAGTGTATTTCATCATAATTTATGTTGTTAAAATGAAAATATCAGACAGCAATGGAAACATTGGTACTACGAAACTAGATTCATTAAACGTCTAGGATTCTCCTGCCAATTAACTATTTATTTCACTTATTTTCTGTGCAGGGTCATTGTGAAGATTAAGTGAGACAGTGATATTCTCAACTGTTTTCCAAGTAGACAGACTGATACCTAGGACCGTGAACTGCATTTGTCAAAAGTCACTAGTTAATAAGGATGAAAGTGTCACTCCTGAGTAGTATAGCCTTTGTTCTTACACAATTCTGTGACTATGTCAAGAACCTAAAAACCTTATCCTCCATGCTTTAATCTATTTTAATCTATAGTGGTCATTGCTATTAAAGTTTTGTGAAAGAATTATCCACAAGATGAAATTATAGAACTGGAGTCTGAATGGAAACTCCTCAGCTCCTAAGAATTTGACATATTTGATGGGTGAATTCCAGAGACTTCAGCCATGGTCTTGGAAGATGAGTATAAATCTCATATTACAATGGCATGAGGAACTGCCTTGGCCTTTAGAAATTTTGAACATATAAAAAAATTGGAATGGTACAGGAGCTTGTATATGACTTCCCAACTTCCAATTTTGATAGCTACAATTAGGCCATTCCTACTTCATCTGTGTCACTCCCCACCGCAGCCATATGATTTTTCTTGATGAAGTTTTAATGGGAACTAGAAATGTAGCCCGTAAATACATCACAAGAAGGAGCCTTCACATCATTCCTGTGTTTTGCTGGGCTCCTTGCTCTGTCCATGTGACTAGCTCCCTTCCCTGCTCTGCCCTTACTTCCCTCGCATATATTCTGCGCTTACTCTAGCGTTTCCTGTGGTCAGAATCATACACAATGTGCTCCCCTTCCTTTGTCTCAGCATAATGTCTGCATTTCGTCTCTCATGTTTTTATTTCTTTATTTGTTCTTTTTATTTCCGAGTACTACTCCATTGTGAAGATACACTGTGGCATTTCTTTGTGTATTTTCCTGTTTATAGACTTACTTCCAGTTTTTCACTATTATAAATAAATCTCATATGATTTGGTGGGCTTGCGTTTCAATGTCTCTTATGTGAACAGCTAGGGATGGAATTCTTAGGTAAAGGACAGATGTATATTAAGTCTTACAAGCTGCCCAACCTTGCTGAAATGCATCATTGTATGTTACCCAATAATACATGAGTTTGTGGTTGTGCTGTATCCTCACAAACACTGGGTGTGGTTGTTCTTCCTTCTTATTTCATGTTGGCCGTACTAGTGGTGGTGTAATCCTGTCCCACTGTGGCTTAGTTCTAAATGATCTGTATGCTAGAGGTGTTGAGTAGTTGTTTTTTTTTTTTTTTTTCCCACATGCTCATTGCTACTCGTGTGTATTCTTTAGTTAAGTGGAGTGTAGGTCTTTTGTTGATTTTGTTGGATTGCTATGTCTTATTTTGCATGGTTAGTTTCTTTATGAAAACATTATATATCGTTGCTTTCTCATATATATACTTGGCAGGTATTTGTACTGTGTGGTTTGTCAAAAAAATTTTTAATAAAAGAGAGAGGGACAGTGAGAGAGAGAGAAAAAAAAAGAGAGAATCAATTTTATTTAGGTTGCCATCTGGTTTTCGTTGCTCCAACACTTCACCATGCATGTGGCGCTGGGGTTTGAACTAGCGTCGTAGCACATGCCAGGCAAGCTCCATAATTACTGAGCCACTGCTCTAGTCCTACCTGTCAATTTTTTAAATGGTTCTTTTTGATAAACAGATGTCTTAATATTGATGAAGTCTAATTTTATGACTATTGCTTTCTCTATTTATCTAAGACATATTTGCCTAGTCCTGAACAAAAAGGTTATCTTAGGAAGTTTTATAGTTTTAGTTTCTAGTTATTTTACTTGCATGGAAAAATCACATTTTTGTGGGCGATGTGGGGGTAATTCTGGTTTAAGAACAAATGCATATCATATTGTTACTTTATATGCATTTATGTTTGTTCAATAACTCCTTAATAAAAAGTTAAAAAATAAAATGCAAAAAAAAGAAAAATCAAATTTTTGTATGATGTTGGGGAAGAGTAAGGTGGATTAATTTTTGTTTTCCTATATATACAACTGATTTTCACAGTGCCATTTTTTAAGAAGACTTTCCACTCATTTTGAATTACTTTGGTGTTTTGTTAAAATCAGCCAAATATGGTGCGACATGTTCCTGAAAATGCTGTGCACCTAATAGAAGCTGATGTGTCTACGTCACTATGAACAAGCTTGCGTTTGAACAACTCATTTCAAACAGGAAGAACAATTCCCACTCAAGCATGTGATACATCAAAGACATTTAACACCCTAGGTGCTTATCTGGCAACCTGCACCAGCCTGTAAGAACATTCAAATAATCTCCCCAAGAAGAGCGCAGATCCTGTTGGCAGGGGAGATTCTAAGAAATTGTTCCACCACCATCAACCAAATGCTGAGATTTGGTGTTGAAAAGAGACAAACAGGGAGATTACTGGGCTACACTTGGGTTCTCCTTGCCTGTTGTGTTAACTGGAAACTTCCTCCAAGCAGCAAGCCTCTCTCTTGTTCCCAAGGGTAGCTTTCTATGTGAGACAAAGTAAGGCCCAATATTTCCAAAGTTAACAAAAGAGGTCACAGCTACCTACGAGCCATTCATTATAGGCCTTCTAGTCGTACAGAAAAGAATATGGTTTAAAAATTATCTTAAAAGTGTTGAATGTCAAATGATGGTAATGATACTTATCTGAATAGAAAGTTGGAAGACACAGATGAATGTACTATCAACACTTACATGCAGGTATAATTAGAATTCTGCATTTATTTTATGTCAATATTTACCAAAGGAAAAACCACTAAGAAATATTAGCTGTAGTTAATAATATGCATGCTTAAATATATGGGACCATACTATAGATGTTGGTAACTTACATTGAAATCCATAAAAAAAAAATACAAGTGATGCATGGATGAAAAGAGTTGAAAAGATACACGATTAGACATATAGTGAAATGTTAGTGGCAGAGTAAAGATGAGGACTATTTGTTCTAAAATTCCTTTCACTTTCTTTTATGCTGGAATTTTTTTCATAAGGAAATTTTGAATTAATTGATTTCATGCATACATGTTAGTTGCTTAGAAAGATATGGCAAACATGGAAAGCAGAGAACGCCATTAGCCAAGAAGGAAGGAGCCAGACAACTAAAGATTTCCTGACATGCTTCTTTTATTTTAAAATAGTTCACAGATCCGTGAAGTGAAAATTAGCTGAGTCTCAGGGGAAAATTTGTGGGTGTTTGCGGGTGTTTGCAGGAACTCATGAATACCACTGAACATCTGCAAAACTCCTTTCTGTTCACTGCACACCATTCACAGATACTTTTTCAATGGACAAGACAGCTTGCAAGCTAGTCTAAACCAAGTATATGAGGGAAAATTCTTGGCCCATAAATGCTTTATTCTCTTCTGAATACAATGTGGTTAAATAATTCTTACTGTATTTGTGAATGTGTTAGTGCAACATAGTGCATTCTTTCCTATCTGAGACTATGCAATATAAAGAGGTGGTTAAAAAACTGAGTCATGCTTTGTCCGAAATAACATCAAATTAATGACACACTTTATCTTTTTTATAATTTTTACTTTTATCTAAATTTTCCAGGAAATCTTAGACATGATCAAAGTTTTATTCGTATAGGAAATAATGTACTCAGAAGAGGTCATTGTTCAAAGTCATGGGATGAGATTGCCTGTGTATAAGCCACGGCTGTGCTCTAACTTCCAAAACTCTCCTCTGACTTCTGCTTCCTTAACTGTAAATTGTGTGTGATGATAGTGCTAATCTCCTAGAGTTGTTTTCAGGATTAAACAACTACTTAGAGTCGGATACATAGCAAGAATTCAACAAGTGTCAGATAATGTTTCCAAACCCAGGCTTGCAGCTGGGAAAAAGCTACGATGAACACTTCCAATATTCAAAGATCAATGTAGTACACAAAACAGACCCAGAATTCTCACCTGTTCTCATTATACAAAGTGCCAGTGAAACAGGACCACAAATCTTAGAAAATAAATAGATAAAAGTGAGTTAGGTTTTAGGTTGCTTAAAGGATTCTCAAAGGAGTTCTAAAATACAACTTAAAAAATTGTTCTGGCCTGGAGTGCGGCTCAGTGGTTACCGTGCTTGCTTGGTATGCACCAGGAATCAGGCTTGAACCCCAGCACCACGTACCCAATGAAGTGTCGCAGCAAGGAAAGCCACATGAAAACCAAACAAAATTGATTCTTTCTGTCTCTCTCACTATCCCTCACTCTCAAAAGAATAAATAATAATAATAATAATAATAATGATAATAATAATAATAAATAAGAATTCAAAGATTCATTCATGGAATTGTTGCGATGACTTGGGAAAAGAGCTTTAATTTCACTGACTTTTGCTCCTTCCAGATTTTTTTGCTTTGAAATAATCTTTAGAACAATTGTGTGGAAAACAACTCAAAGTGTTGTTCCAAAATGGCACAGCATCTAATGCAAAATAATAAAGGAATTAAAAAGTATGAGTCCATTTTGGCATGAAAATATGTGTTTACATTTTTCTAAAATATAGAATGTTATTTATGCTCTTGAAATATGTCAACCTCTTAAGATTTTGATTCCTTAAAAAATGGAATGCTAGTAAAGCACAAGTTTACCCCACCTACTGAGATCCAGTAATTATGAGTATTGTTCTCATCTGGTTTTGGTTTTTCCAACACTTAGTTGTGTATGGTGTTGGGATAGAACCTGGGTCCTTGCACATTCCAGGCAAGTGCTCTAATTACTAAGCTACCTCTCCAACTCCATGAATATTATCTTCTGAGGTAAAGTTCTCTTGCTAACAGTGTCCTCTCTAATGGGTATTGTGTACATAAAATGCGATTGCATATTACATCAGTTAGCAAGAACTAATCTTTACTCATTTTGTAAACATTAATGGATATCTATCTGTCAGATTTCTTTGGAAAAAATGACCAAAAGAAAATCACAAATAATCCAACCATGACTCATGGTATCATTGAAACTGGGCCCAGTGTTGGCCTTATATCCTCTTGGATTTATCTAGGTCACAGATACCTGGATTAAAGTATTTTTGCACTACTATTTTTGGACTGGAAATTGAAGCTCATTTTGTCTGGACAGACATCCCAAAGAGTCTTGACACAGAGAGTCAATAGACCCATTTTGGTGATGATTTTATTTATTTGTTAGTTATGCTTACATTGTAGCTCTGTTTTCTCCTCTCCCCCCACATTGAGGCTGATTTATCATTTTTGGACACTGGAGAAATGTCTGTTTCTGTTACAATAAACATTTTTTTTTTCACTCAACAGAACATTCTGTTTTAGAGTGTAAATAAGAAAGGAAAGAAAAAGACATCATTTCTTGGGACTGTGGTACTAATCTTCTAATTAAATTTAAATGGGGAAAAGAAGAATCCTTAGGACTAGATTGGAAATGTATTTTCAGCCCCTCATTTTTATCATTTAAATCACCATGGGCAAATTATGCATCCCAAAGATTCTGTTGCACTGAGTTTGTGTGCAAATTAGAATGGACACAATCCCTGTCTCACCATCCATGTCCCTCCTAGTCCGGGCAACCTCAGTCTTCAAATGTTTCTGGTAAACAAATCATTCTGCATTTACTATGACGGCACAGGAATATTCCATGTTGCAAACAGTAATTTTTTGCAGTAAAATATCTTTATGCTGGAAAAGTTCTGAAATAGCAGTTGTGAAATACAGTGACTTGGACTTGTTTTATATGCATACTTTGAAGCCCTAAGAAAATGTATAGAGATAAGTACCTCTACTCCTACCACATCTCTGACATTGTACCGGAGTACAATATGGAAAACAAAATAAATTATCAAACACTATAAAAAGAAATTACAGAAGACCTGAGTAGATGGAAAAACATTCCATGCTCGTGGTTAGGCAGAATCAACATAATAAAGATGGCCATTCTACCCAAAGCCCTTTACAGATTCAACGCAATCCCCATCAGGATACCTATGGCATTTTTCAGAGATATAGATAAAGCAATTCTCAACTTCGTATGGAACAACAGGAGACCCAG
>PVKS010018235.1:0-40630 GCA_004027875.1 Aplodontia rufa
GCATGAAAACAATACCTTCCTAGTCAAAACACATATTCCAGGAGGATCCGATGCGGACTCCTTATTTTATTCCTGGGCCTCTGAGCAAAGCAATCAGCTGCTAACCCTTTCTTTTCCCCTTGTACCTTCCTCAGGAGGCCAAGAATCATATTAGCTTATAAAGGAGTATTTTCCATCCCATTTTTCTCCATTCTCAGCGATCTGTCTAACTTATATCCTTTGGGTTTTCTTTGATTATAACCATTGCCTCTTTCCTGTTTCAGAAAAAAAAGTTTTTGCGAAGTTTTCTAAAAGAGACAATACATGAAAATGACATTTAGATTTTTTTAAACCATGTTTATAGCACTTACTTTTTTTTAAACTGTAAAATGCCGCATCTCAGCTTCCCCACTTCCTGTACTCCATCTCCTCTTTGGAATTTGCCAACTACGCATGTCTATTCACAGAATGCTATGAATGTGACTCTGAAATATAGAAAAAGGAAGAATAACTGGTTTCGTACAGCTTTTACAGCGAAGCTCCCCAACCCCCCTAAAAGTACTACTTTGAGGACAATGAGGGCGTGTGGTTCATTAGAAGAGAGATAGAGAGAGGAATAGGATAATTTGGGGAGTAAGGGAAGATGGGGAGTAGTGACCATAAGACTCAGAGATAATACAAACACCATGACAATGCAAGCAGAATGTAGGGGTGCGTGGGGCTTCAGAAGAAAAAGAAAAAAATACATTTCACATGTAAATTATTCTGAAATGTGGGAACACAGGGAAGCTCTCCTTTAGGATCATTATAACAGATGTTGACACCAGATTGTATATGTGCATTTGACAAACTGGGTGATCAGGAAGAGAAAGTAACTGCCTCCCACCATATTTTAGCAGACTATCAGCAGCTGGTGGCATATTAACAGTAATTGTGGTCTGGATTAGTTTGCAGAAATCATTAAAGTGATAAAATATGGGCTACAAATTGTTATTGAATGCACACATTTTCAAGTCCAAACTTAATGTTGTTTACAAGACAATATTATTATAAGCTCTGTATGCCTCTCCTAGCCTTCTTTACATTGCTCGGATTTATACCCTGGCTTCAAACACACTGGAGTTTTTCTAGAACCTCAATGCAGGATTTTCTTAGTCTGAATATTGCAATTTCTCTCTTCTTTGGCTCTTTGGAATATTTTCTTTGATAAATTACTATAGCTGTTATGGAAAAGAGTATGTAGTTTCCTCCCAAAATTAAAGTAGAACTATCATAGCATCTAGCAATATAATTGCCAGGTACATAACCAAAGGAAATTAAATCAGTATGTACTCCCATGTTTATCATGACACTATTCACAACAGTCAAGAATGTGACCAACTCTCCTGGGGATAAATGCAATGTCCAGAATATATACACATCTTATACACATTTTATATTGTTTTGTTAAAATCTTGTAAGGTTGCTCAAAAATAAAAAAATTAAAAAAAAAAGAATGTGACCAACTGATGAATAAAGAAAATGTATATCAGTTGTACAAAATGGAATAATATTCAACTATAACAAGCGTGATCTCTCATCTTTTGCAGCAAATTGGATGAAATCCTAATCCAAGTGAAAAAAGTCAGGCACAGAAAGACAAGTGCCATTTAATCTTCATCACATATGAAATCTATAAATGTTGATTTCATAGGAATTGGTTGGAGAATGGTGATTACCAGAGGCTAGAGATATCAGGGGACTGGGAAAGTAGATCAATTGGTACTAAATTACAGTTAGATATAATCAAAAGTATCTATGGGGTACTAATGGATAGTAGAGCAATCAATTATCAATAATAATTATGTACTATATATATTCTATATATTTTAAAGAGCTAGAAAAAGTATTTTGAAAGTTTTCTCCCCTAAGAAATAACTATTTGAGGAGATAAATGTTTAACCTGATTTCAACATTACACAATGTATACATGTATCAAAAAACATATGGTACTATATTAACATGTACAACTTTTATGTTTTGTATGTCAGTCAAATTCACCCTCCCTCTTGTTCATATGAAGTGCTTCTTCATATGAGGAAGACACTGTCCTCAATAACCCTCCCTCCTAACCCTGAACTTCTACAGAACAAGGACTGAAGCATTCATGGATCATTGATTCATGGAAGAGATTGCAGAGAACTGGAAAATTTATTCCCTGCATTCTTAGTAGAATTTACCAAGGGACCAATCTGTGACTGGTGCTGTTTTGGAGGTTATCAATTTTTTATTTAATTTTTAATATGTATAGATAGGCCTCTTCAAGTGTTCTGTTCTTTTGCAAATGTGGGCAAGTTTATCTTTCAATGAATTGGTACTTTTTGTACCAATTGGTATCAAATTTGTGGGCACAGAGTTGTTCACAATAATCTTCTTAATGTTCCTAAGTTCTGTAGTGATGCTGCCTCTTTCATTTCTGATACTGAAATTTGTGTCCTCTTGTTCTCAGCCTGGCTACAGGCTTATAAATTTATGAATCGTTTCAAGAGCCAACTTTTGGTTTTATCAATTTCCTTTGTTGAATTCATATCTTCAATGTTATTAAATTTTGCTTTTTGTGTATTTTCTTCAGCTTGCCTTGAAATTAATTTTATTTTATTTTTTCTAGTTTTTCAAGTTAAAATTTTAGATTACTGGTTTTAGTTTTCTTTTCTAGTTTATACATTCAATACTATACATTGTGTATCACACAAAGTTTGAGAGGCTATATATGCATTTTCAAATCAAAATATTTGAAATTTCTCAATATTTCTTTGACTCATGTGTTATTTATTATAAGTGATTGTTAAATTGATTTCTAGTTTACTTCCATTATTGTCTGAGAGAAGATACTTATGATTTCTGTAATTTTAAATGTGCTAAAGTGTGTTTTGTGCTGCAAATGTGGACTATCTTGGGGAATGCTGCAAACAAGCTTAACATGAGTATGTAAGTTGTTGTTCTTAAATAATACACATCAATCAGATCCAGTTCATTGATGCAGTTGAGTCCAACTCTGTCCATACTGACTTTCTGCCTGCTAGAATTGTCCATTTATGATAGAAGGGGATTCTCCAAAGGTAACAGTGGACTTGTGTGTTTTTCTTTGAAGTTCTGCTAGGTTTTGCCTCATATGTCTTGATATTCTGTTGTTAGGTGTTAGACGTACAAGGATTCTATGTTTTCTTGGAGTATCAAAGCTTTATTATTTTATATTACACTTCCATACAATTTTCTGTGCTATGAAGTTGCCTTGTGTGAAATTGATATAACTATTTCTACATTTTTAAAAAAGAGAAGTACAGTGAGAGAGAAAGAGAATCAATTTTATTTTGTTTTTCATGTGACTTTCATTGCTCTGACACTTTATTGTGTACGTGGTGCTGGGGTTTGAACCCAGGTCCTTGTACATACCGGGCAACTGCCACAACCACTGAGACACCGCTCCAGCCCCTACTCCCATGTTCTTTTGAATAGTGTTTATTAGTGTTGTATATCCATCTCCATCTATTTATTTTAACCTATATGTATTTTCATATTGAAGGAGTTTCTTGTAGGCAACATACAGTTGCTGTTTTGTTTCTCATCTACTCTAGCAATCTCCTTAATTGATATATCTGGATTAACATTTACCATATTTGTTAATATTTTCTATTTCTTGTTCCTGTTTCTACATTTGCCTTCTATGCTTTTTCTCCCTTTTGTGGTTCGAATGGAGCATTTAACAGAGTTCCATTTTCACCCTTTCAATCATATCACTTCAAATTCGTTTGGTACTTCTTTTAATAGTTTCTCTAGATCTTGACTCTACACTCACAAAAAATTCAATTCTACTTTTAAACAATGCTGTAATTTAATTCATGGTGAAAATACCAATTAACAATATTCCTAACTGATCATTCCCATCTTTCTATCATTCCTGCATTGATTTATATATAAAGAAGCATATACATATCCAAAAATATATAATTGAATTAACTGTTGATGCTATTATTTTGTAGAAATCATTATCTGTTATATCAGTAAAGATAAGAGGGCTGGAGGTGTAGCTGTGGTAGAGTGTTTGCCTACTATGTATAAAGTTCTGGGATTTGATCTCCATCATTATGGGGGGAAGGGACAAAGAAAACTAAAAGTTATATTTTGTACTCACATATTTCTTTTTCGGTACTATTATTTTATGTAGTTCAGATTTTCTGACCTAGATCATTTTTCATCTCTCTGAAGACCTTATTTATCTTTTCTTATAAGACAGGCCTACTGGTATAGAGTCCTTCAATTTTCATTTGTCTGAGAAAATAAATTTTTTCCTCTACTTTTAATGGATAATTTTGCAGGGTTCAGAACTCTAGATTGGCATTTTTTTTTCCTTTCCAAGCCTTAAATATTTCACACTACTCTTTTCTTGCTTGAATGTTTTTTCTGGGAAGTCAGATGTAATTCTTACCTTTGCCCCTCAATAGGTGATTAATTCCCTTCTCTTTTTCAACTTGTCCCACCACCCCCCTTGCTTTTGATATTCTGAAATTTGAATGTGATATGCCCAAAGTTTGGAGTCTTTCATTCTGCTTAGTGTTCTCTGGGCTTCCTGGATTTCTGGTATACTTTCTGACATCAATTTTCAAGAAAGTATCAGTCATTATTTCTTTGGCTTTTTCTTCTGTTTCTTTTTTTCTTGTCTTGAATTCTTACTACTCAAGTGTTATATCTTTTATAGGTGTATCAGAGTTGCTGGATTTTCCAATCCCTCTACCCCCAGGGTCTCTAACATTTGTTTTTGATTCTTTATTCAAATGTCCTTATCTAAGCTTTATCTATCTACTCATTATCCATCCATTCTTCCAAATTTTCACCTTTTTTCATTAAGGTATTTAGCATATCAACCATCATAGTTCATGTTATGAAAAGTTCAGCATCTCTCTGAGTCTGGTTCTAAAGCTTATTCGTTCTCTTCCATCTGTTTATTTTGAGTCCCCCTCATAAATTTTTGTTAAAATCTGTATCTAATGCACAAGACAAAAGGGATTCTGGTATGTAGATTAGTGGTACAGGGGTAATATGTGGGTGGAATAGAAGTGGTCCATAGTCCAATGGGTCCATAGTCCTTTGGTGAGCCTGTTCCCCTGGGCTGTGAATGTTGCCAGTATTTCTTAGCTTTCCTTTTTCCTCTGTGGTGCTCTTTCTTTCCCGGCTGGTTTAGGCTCTGGTAAAACCCCATTAGGCTGGGCTCTTGCAAGAAACCTCTCCAGAAGACAAACCTTGCTAGGAGGTACAGGACGCTCTGTTTTATTTCAGAATGGTTACTTTTCTTCTCCTATTCCCCGTACCTTGAACCTCTAGGGGATTGTTCTTCAATATTCACTATGAGGATTTGGTAGAACACATAGAGGTCATACTCAGAAAAGTGAGCTCCACCCCCACAATGGGGTGTCTCACGGAATTTTAAACCCTCAGACTTGTCCACAATGAATCTCTAGTGATTCATCAATCAGAGTGCAGGTTTACCAGGTTCCTGTGGAGATTTGTGCCCTGGTCAGTTGTGGTTGCCCATTTCCATAATTCCGGGGACAGCATTTTTGTCATATGACCCAATTTTCTGATGGAACTGAGAAGAGTTATTGATTTTTTAGTTTCTTTCTCTTGTTGTAGGAAGCAATGAAAATTAAGATTCTTACACATGGGAATGCCAACCCTCCAACTACAATGAAAATAAACAGAATGGTGTAGATTTCACTTTCCACAATGAACAGAGTCAATTCTGTATTTTTAATAATATATGAAATTTTAATCTGAAACAAAACAGGAATAGTCACAGGCATGTGGGTATGGGTGTGTGTGCCAAAGTAAGTTTGGGGGAATTTTAATATGCTCTACATACAATTTTACTAACAGAAATATGACCTCAGCTCAATTTTAGGCTGGCAAAACAGAGAAGGTGACAAGTGAAAGAATAGTACATTATAAAGTAATGGTGGGTAGTTTATAAATTGTATATTTTCCCCCTAATCTACTGATTCATTTCGGTTTCTATAACCTTTTGGCATTACCAGGAAACTTTATGATAAATTCAATCTTCCCCAAATCTCCTGACTCAGGGAATCTCATTTTTTTGCCTCTTTCATTATTCTAGAGAGGGACAGAAAATTAATGTATCAAGTATTAATTTTACTAAGAACATGAAATTAATATAACTTACCCATCCTAGGCTAAGGAGAAGCAGCCATGTAATTAAGAGAGCAATTAGCTCTACCATTTTAAAGGAAATGGAGGTAACCATTTATTAAGATGAACATTACCATTTTAGTCAAGACTGAAATGAGATCACTGGAAGTACAATGTTCTTCCAGAATTAGTGTTGTCTTAAAAAGACAGCACCGCAAAGTTCTGTGTTTCACTTTCTTTAGACAAGTCAGATATGGGTAAGGCATTGAGACAGACAGCAGCCATGAAAGTACCAGATAACTTTTTATTATTAGCTCCGCATGTTCTTAAACATTGAAGGATTCATTGCTACACATTCGTATATGTGTATGTAATGATGATGTAACTTGAGCCAGATTCTCATAAAGTATTTCCCATTCACCCACTATATGCTCTCTTTTCTACAATGTAATTCTCCCATTACATACATAAATGTCCATATACATGTATATTAATTTTTGAATTTTTAAGATTTAAATGCCTGCATGAGTATTATTTGGCTTCTCAGGGGAGTCAAGTGTACCATTCACAATTAATAACTCCTCTTTTCCCTCCATACTCTCTCTTTCTTCTCCCTGACATAGCTATAGTTCCCCTAGATTATGTGATTCTTTGAATTTGGTGTGTCTAGTAAATAAACTAGTCTAACTTTCATACTAAGGCTTCACTCTAGCTTATGCAAAAGAGAGAAAGCATTCGACCTTTAAATTTCTGGGTTTGGCTTATTTCTCTCAGCATGATTTTTTCCATTTCCATCCATTTACTTCCAAAAGCCATGATATCAGTCTAATAGCTGAGTAGAACTCCACTGTGTATGTGCATGTGTGTAGGGACATACACACATGCATATACACATACATACGTATGCCGTAGTTTTGGGGCCATTCATCCAGTGAGAAGCACCTGGATTGATTCCATAATTTAGCTATTGTAAATTGAGCTACTATGAACATAGAATTTGCTGTGTTGCTGTAATGTGCTGATTCTAGCTCTTCTGGGGAAATACCCAGGAGTGGGATAGCTGGGTTATATGGTGGTCCCATCTCTAATTTTTTGAGGAATCTCCACGCTGATTTCCAGAGTGGCTGTACCAGTCTGCAGGCACCAACATTGTGTTAGTGTTCCTTTCTCCCCTCCACCCCTCCAGCATCCATTATTGTTTATATTCTTCATCTTTTCAAGATAATACCACTGTGAAATACTTTCTCTGTGTCCTCCCTACCATCCAGAATGAAAATACTGAAGAAAGACTTCCCGGTTTGCATTTTTCTGAAAAGTTTTATCAAACACCTCAGAAAACAAGATAATTATATCAATTTTTAAATCTTTGAAGTTGCTGACCTTTGGTTCCAATTTATAGGAACTGACTTCAAATATTTCAACCAACTGAAGGAAATGAGCAATCTGGATAGTTTCTTGGCAGGTGTAGAATCCAAGGCTCGAAATCCGTCCAAAACTAATGCAATAAAATCTTTTATTATCTTCCACCCATTCTTGTCTCCCCAAACTTTTGGCCAAGCATAGCTTCACCAAAGTTTAGATTTCCTCTGTGTAAGCAAATGGGTCAGACTGAAAATTATCTCAATCCAAATGTCAAATACCTGAGTGAGAAAATTTAGTTTTTTTGCTGTATGTCAGCTATGGCCATGAGAGGAGGATTGAACTACTTCTATCCTCTAGGGCACAGCCTAGGCATGGCAGTGCCAGCTCTCACAGGAACAGCATGAGTACAGGCTGATAACATGTTCACAAAACTATCTAGCGCTTTGGCCTGCACCAGTATTTCTCTCCGTAGAACTCTCTATGCAGTCAGTCGACATCCAAATACTACAGGGACACTTTCGTAAGTAGGATGTAAATTAATACAACTGTTCTCCATGGCAACCAGTGTATCACACTTGCACACATATTCGTTGTGGTTCTTTGATTTCTCTTCAATTTTTTTCTCAAGAAGCAGATGTGCCCTGTGAAAATGAAGTTTGATATAACATTGTCTTTGGTTTATCTCCAGATGTGGCCAATTTAAGAGCTCAATCATAGGACAGCAAACAAACGCTTCCCAGAGAGAAATCAAATGATGACATTTAAGTCTTAATTGCTGCTTAGAATAATATCCTTTTTAATGTTTGTTTCAAATAAATTGACTCTCATGATTCTCTAAGCTTCCTTTAAAAGAGCCGTTGAGTTAAAAAAAACACAATAATTCACTTCTATAGCATTTCTTAAAAGTGAAAGAAGTGTGGTTTATTACTTTTTTATATTCAAGAAGTATGACTGCTGCATATTTAGTTCTAACATAGTTTATACCTCATATTGCACCTACCTACTGATCTGAAAAATCTATTTCTTCATGAAACCTGAAAATTCTGCAAACATCTGTCTTCCTGTAGCCCTCGAAATGAAATAATAGAATCTTGAATCTATGAGGCAATAAATTAGCATTTTTTCTGCCAGTCCTGCTGTCTGAAATTCTGGCCTCATGGTATAATTCCTTTTATTTACAGAAGGCATTTCCAGAAGTAATCTGTTAAAACTTAAATGCAACTAGATGGACAATAGGAGATACAATTTAATTCGACAAATGGTGAAACTTTCAAGTCCATGCTATAGTAGGATTGCTTAGAGAGAAAATGGGAGACCTGGAGAGGTGCTGAACTCTCAGTTGAAAGAGCAGATCAAGCTGAGGTTATAGAGCCACCTGGCAGAGGCTGTGATGGAAAATGAGCAGGTGTCAAGTCAGATATAAAATATGAAAATTGCTGAGCTCTTTCCCAACAAAATTCCATCATTTTCTTTACTTCTTTATCCATTGATCCATTTATCATAGTGCCTACTACCATTAAACCCTGGCCAATGAGCTATATTCAAAAGCGTCAGAGACCATGATGCCAAGGAGATTATGATTGAAGACCCTTTGATTAGTCATTGATAATATAGCATGAAGCAGTTTATTAAAAAGTTAGACATGCTACTTCCGGAGGGATTTTAGATAATTGTATGGTGGAAAGATTGCTAAATCTTGTCCAGTAGATGCCAAAGAAAAGCGTGGAGATAGGGTGTCTTATGGTTTAGATTATAAAGGTGTCCCCTAAAAGCTCATGTATTAGATAATGCAAGAATTTTCAAAGGTGGAATGATGGGGTTACAAGAGCCTTGATCTTATCAGAGGATGAATCCTCTGATATGGATTAATTGGTAACCGTAGGCAGGTAGGGTGTGGCTGGAGGAGATGGGTCATTGGGGGTGTGCCTGAGAGGCATGTCTTTTATACCTGGTGAGCAGAGCTTGCTTTGGGTTTTCTGGTTGCTATGAGCTGCTTTCCTCCACTATACCCTTCTGCCATATCTCAGGCCCGGAGCAAGAGAGGAGGCCACTTGCGAACTAACATCTCTGAAACTGTGAACACCAAATAAACTTTCCCTCCTCTATGTTGCTTTTGTAAGATATTTTGGTCACAAAGACAAAAAGAAAAAAAAGCTGACTAAAACAGGGTTTTAGTATATTACAGAAGATGTCAGTAAAGAACTGGACATCAGTGGAAATGCATTAGTTACTTAGAGCATAACCCAGAAAAGCACTTCTAGAATCATAATCTCTTAAATCCTAACAAATGAGGTGATTTGTTCAAATCTCTAAAACATCTTTGTTTCCCATTTTTCCAACTCAGTCATAATTATCGTGACTGACCTTAAAACAGCCCAACTTCATTACATTATTAGCCATAACTACTAACATTGATAATTACAACTAGTAATTATTGAGCATGTATCATCTGTGAGACATTGTATTATCTGCATGCATTATCTCATTCTAACCCTTACAAGTGTGCTTAAGGAGAGTCTGATATTGCTCCCATTCACAGATGGTGTCACTGAGGCTGAGGTCAGGGAAGTAACTTGAACATGGTAATACAGATAAGTGGCCAAGTCAGTACTCAAACCCATAGCAATATAATGCCCGTATCCTTGCTCTGACTTTTTAAACTTTTGGCTAATGTCAGTTTTATGGAGTTTCAAACCCTGGTTCTGATTATTCTCATGACCTTCACAAAATGTCTACTACTCACATGCCTGGCAAACAGGATATGTTCTCAAGACTCCAGTGGTCTTAAATTCTTCTAACTAAATAGCCCCATATCCTTCATTCTGCAACAAGATGTGACTTCAAAATGCTTCTGCCACTTTGCTTTTTCTCTCCCTCTGTCTTACTAGAATTCCACAGCCTTTTTCTCAAACCCTTTCAATAATGCAGTTGAAAAACACAAACATTTTTTTCCTGTTAGAAAAGCATTTCCTTGCCATGAGTGGAAGCCTATCTTCCCACAACATTCAAACTTTAGTCCCAGTTCTATCAGTAAAAAATTACATAGGTGGTGAGTGGAGGAGTTGGAATTTTAACCTGGGTCTGTAGTACCTCAAAGCCCATAGTCTAAGCTACTTTGCTATGAAGAGTCTATTGTCATGAAAAAAAAAATGGTGTCAGTATGTTCTTCCCAAATCACTAACAGAATTAGTCATTGGAATCAAGCTGAGAAAATATCACCATTAAATAATATTTATGTACTTTCTTGGTTTGTCCAATGTTAGTGTATCATACTGCACTCCCTTTGCCCACTAAGAGCTCCTGAAAACATTTGAAAGCTTATCTAAACCCTTGCCACACATCTCAAAACCCACTTCCATAAAAATGGAGTTCTGAAATCTATTTGATGTAGTTGCTCTGAGATCAAAACATGCTGATTGCCACTTAGAAGAGGGAGGTGACAAAACCAAAATCTATGGACAACACTAAAATATTTGATTTTATCTTGATGGCAGATAATTATTTAATAATTTTCCCCCTGAGTTATATTTAACTTTTCTGATACTAATGACTAAAATCTTTACCTAAAAATAATATCAACCCTTAAATTTTTATATGTTTTGCTTTTTCCTCATAAAAAATGAGCAGGAAAGGGATTATTTCCACCGAAATGGTTATGAAGCTATTGAACTAGAGAGAGAAAATTTATAACTTCTAGAGCCTCACAGTAATAATAGTAATAAGATTGAGATGGCTTGAAACCAAAGAGAGAGAGAGAGAAAGATATTATCTGAACTTAGAACAATGCACATGAATAAAAATCTATAAAACTAGGATATGAAGAAGGGTCTTACTGCTTCAGAAAACTCACTAATGAGAGCCACCACTATTTTCCTTAAAAACTTACACCAAGCTTTTGGCAACCTAGAGGGAAGAAGGAAAACCATAAAGTCACAAATTATGTCACCTAAAAAGGAAGGAGATAATCTCACTAGGTGAGCAAAACGTAGCTCTTAGAAGTCTCACAGCGGATTACTTGAAGTCTACTAAGGAAGGAGGTAAAATAAACTTAGAACAACAGACTTCTAAAGCTAGAAGGAAATTAAAATCTATTTGAATGACCTGTCCTTACTTCTGGGAATAGGGAAGGAAAGTACATTTAATCACATCACTCAAGGTATAAAGTATTAATGCTGGGTTCTAAGCCCGGGGCGCCAAAGTCCACCAGTTTTCACGCATCATATCACATATACTGAAATCCACAGTCTCCTTCCTGTGGCAGGAAGAAGCAAGTTCACGGTCCTGATTTCTGCCCCTGCAATGAGCATTCAAAATACAGAACCAAAGTAGCACCAATTATAGAAAGGCTCAAGCATTTCCCGCTTTCTCTTCCGAGAGGTCTGTTTAGAGAGCTACTAGGGCTTGGTTGGCTACTAGAAGTGAATGAAATAGGCAAAAAGTCTCTAATTTTTAAGGAGGAATATGACAAAGAAATGAGAACAAAAAAATGTGTGCCAATTTTAATCTTTTTTAACAAAGAGACAGAAGTAACAATGTCTGTAGCAGAAAGCAATGGTAACTGGATTTTGATTACATGGCAGGTCTGTGCTAGGACCTCTACCTGCACTGTTTCACTTAATCATCATAAGAACCTGGTAAAGTAGGTATTTATCATCTCCTTTTGTACACAAGGAAACTGAGGCCCAGTTTTGCCCATTTTCTAGAGTAAATGACTCTTTCACAAAGGCCTCTAGTGGAATTTCCACTTTTCTTGCTTTGTTACAGCTTGAGAAATATTTATTAAGGGAAGAGACAAATACCTATGGTATATAGGTAGAGAGCAAGCTTGGGTAGAGTAGGGAACGACAGGAAGAGAATAGGAAAAAATCCTGGCTGGGTGCAGTGGTACAAGCCTATAATCCCAGCAGCTAAATTCAGAGCCAGCCTCAGCAACTTAACAAGTCTCTCAGCAACTTAGTGAGACTCTGTCTCAAAATAAAAAATAAAAAGGGCTGGGGATGTGGTTCAGTGGTTAAGCATCCCTGGATTCAATCCTGGAAAAAAAAATAAAAAATGAAAGAGAATCCCTAAGGAAACTTATGAGTATCTTCTGACCCACTTCACAAATGGGAATGGAAGAGAGATAAGTCAGCAACTCAATGACAGGTTTTGGTTATGGCTTGTTTCATCTTTTTCAGATTTTTTTTTGTATTTGCTTTCAACTTTTGCTTCTTCACAATATGCAAACTGAGTTTCTGTTATGAGTAATCAAAAGAATAGTGATCACCCCTTAGGGGAAGCAATTCTGTGTTACTAGCCATAAATGGAGATGAGCAAGGCCTCTGCTTGCTCAGGGAGCGCAGGCAGACCCTGATCCAGGACCTTCCATCCCGTGTACTTTATCCTCCAGAGAAGGATGCCACCTATTCCCTATTTCTGCGGTACCTGTTTATATGCCAGGTAGTTGCCTTATTAAATTATAAAAAACATACTTTTTAAATTCACAAAATAAAACACAAGAGGAGCTAAATGAATTACAGTACATATCACACCAGTAGCATGATCACATGGAAACATTTTTTAAAGTGATTTTGAAGCTCAGCAATCTGGCAGCACATTTTTGAGGACATACCCTAACAGCAAAGGAAACTGCAAAAAAAATTTTCAGAAAGCTTCAGTTATTTTACTGCTAATTAAAATACTATTGACAATGCTCTTTGCATTCTTGATGCAACTGTAAATAAATTGTGGGACAGAGCAAAGAATATTAGTAGGAATCAAGAATTTTACCAGAAGATAAATGAGGTATAAATATAAAACCAAAGAATTTAGGAAAAAAAGTCATATATTCCTAAATTTGAATTGGAAATAATAGCTTATATTAAAAATATAAGTTTTTATTTATTTTTATGCTTGTTTTCAAGCTCTATCCACTATAAATACTTAGAAACCATATTTTAATCTAATAGCAATAAATACCCATAAGGCTTACATTGTGGCCTTTACATCCAATTTCCTAATTCAAAGAAGCCAAAGTTCTTTGAATAACTGATTTTAGGTGTCAGATAGAAAATACATAAGTAGAGTTTTGTGTCATATCAAACATCAAGGAGGTAATCTATTATTACTAGTGTCATATCAAACTAATGAGGGTCCAGTTTGCAAAGGTAGATGAGACACATATGGACATTGACTTCAGTGGACTAAAACAAGCCTAATGAGTACAGAGATATAAATTAAAAATGAAATCAAAGAACATATGAGAAAAAATGCATCAATCAGTGTTAGAGGATGATAAAAAACAGTTTAAAAGTTTGAATAATAGAAAATAACAGAATCATGTATTCATATTTTTCCTACATAGATAATAACTCAAGATAGGTGACGATGGGGCTTGAGCAGTGGCTCGGCCATCAGGGCGCTTGCCTGGCAGGTGCAAGTACTCGGGTTCAAACCCTCCCACATACACAACTAAGTGTCAGAGAAATGAAAGCCATGTGAAAATCTCAATAAAAATTGATTCTCTGTCTCTCTCTCTCACTGTCCTTCTCTCTATAAAAAAAAAAAACGATAGGTGATGAGTGAAAAACTCCCAAACATGTCTCAATCTAATCCAGATAATAAACAAATGGAAAAAAAATGAAATTATTGTTAACTGCCTTCTGATGAATCTATACAATATTATTTATGAAGATTCTTGTCCAAAAATCAACTGAAGCTGGGTGTGGTGGCTCATGCCTGTAATCCCAGTGGCTTAGGAGGCTGAGGCAGGAGGTCACAAGTTCAAAGCTAGCCTCAGAAATTTAGTGAAAACCTCAGCAACTTAGGGAGACCCTGTCTCAAAATAAAGCTAGAAAGGGCTTGGGATGAGGCCTACTGGTTAAATGTCTCCGGGTTCAATCTCCAGTACCAAAAGAAAAAAAAAAAACAACTGATTTAATATGTGTATTACAGAAAACTCAGGTGAGAGAAGAATGTACAATTTCCAGAACCAAAATACAGGAAATTCTACCAAATGATAATTCTTTAACAAATATGTTTATAAGAGCAAAGTGTGAGATTGAGGAAAAAGCTACAGATTAATAAATGTAAATGGCATGCCATTAAACTACATTTGATGGACCTTAATTTTGAACCAATTTTGAAAAAGAGAAAGATACACAAGAGGACAGAGCCAAAGGCAGTCAACTTAGAAAAGTAAAATCCATTAATAATTATTGTATATATCTGTTAAGGTGTGATAATGGTTTGTTGTATTTTTAAAGGAATCTATTTTAGAGATATATGCTGACATTTTGTGGATGAAAACTACATGATCAGAGTTGATTGGAAATGATTCAAGAAAGGGGCAATAAGTATGACTCAAGATTGGTTATAAGTTATCTTAAAATAATTTGGAATTTTTTCTTCTTTTTTCCATTATCTGAAGTAAGTATCGAGATTGTGTCATCTTTCAATGTCTGGTAGAATTTGCCAGTGAAATCTCCTGGACTGGTGCTTTTTAGTGTGGAGTAGGAGTAAGTGGCTTGTGGGTGCATACTTTTGGATTAGACACACTTAGATTCTCCTTGGTCCTGCTACTTCTTGACTTTGTTACCTTCAGCAAGTACCTTAAACTCCCAGAGGCTCAGTTCAAGTGAACAATGAAGATGATAAAGTCTAGAACCCAGTATTGTCCTCAGGATATAATGAGATAAGTTGTCATTCAGTTTGCTATAATTGCAACATTTCTTATCATTATTAGACATTACACATGGTATTGGAATCCCACTCTTTTTTCTTCCTAGACAGGTTTAATCCCCTTATTACCTCTTTTTATAAAACCATGCACCTGCCCTTGGTCACTCTGATCATAAGTGCAAGTTCATATTTGTTATTTAATATTTGGTACATATCCGTCTTCCCTTTGATTCAGCACCGTGGATCAGGGGAGTGCGTCTATTCAACACATAATTCTCTCCAGCAGGTGAAAGTTTTCTTGGCACACAGTGCACATTCAATAAGTTATTTGTTGAATACATAAATGAGAGAATGCACAGACAAATGAATACCATGTTCAGCATAGTGCCTGACTCAATCAGCACTCGATGATTATTAGCCTTTATTGTTATGGCTTTCTTGTATTAGACTCTTGAAGTAGAGAAAACGGATAGAATGATCAAAAACACAGGGTTTAAAAGGAGGATATAAACCATTGGATGAAAAGGCTTAAGACCAGTTCTCCAAACTCAGTAGAAAGCACCTTGCTCAGTTGGAGCAGAGATTGTATGGTTTAATTCTGGGGTTAACTGAAAGTTGTGGTTTGGAGGGCCACTTTTTCCTGGCACAGATGCTACACCAATGGTGCATGATCTTCTCAAAATTCAGGCTTCCCTGGTCAGCTGTTTAGGCAGAATGGGACTGGGAAAGGAAAGCATAGTATCCTTGTGCAAGGATTGGGCGATCCCTTCCAACTTCTCAATGAGTGTGTCAGATTGATTATAGTTGGGTTCAGTTAATGAAGAACCAATGACACAAATGACAACTCATTAGAAAACACTGATCACAGAGGAACACAAAGTTAGACTTTATCTTTCAAAAGACTTAAAAGTATGTGAAACTAATGGATTAATGCACAGTTTTATAATGACTAATATTCACCAAAGTTTACACCTACTTGGAGGAATAGAGAAAATAAAAGTAATGAATGTGATATTCTGAGACTACTGAGAAAGGGAAATAAAAATATTCCCATTCTATCTGTTAAAAGACTAGTATTTTTGTTTGTTTTTAATTTAGTAAGTAAGGAATGTTTTGTAAGTTCTTTATAAAATATTTGAGGTGGTAGTTCTTAAATTTTTGAGGTTATAGTTGTCTTTGAGACTCCAGAGCTAAATGCAAATGTTTCTTAGAAAAAAATTGAATATGAATGGCAAGCTCTCACAATTTGGGGATGTATAAGGAGTCCTGAGGGATTATATAGAGATTCTACGGTTTAAATTACTGTTGTGGAGCTATGTTTTTTTTTCTTTTGTGTGTGTGTGTGTGTGTGTGAGAGAGAGAGAGAGACAGAGAGAGAGAGATTAAACAATTTTACTGTTTCTTATGTTTACTAAGGTCAGAGATAAGTGGTCAAAATTCATTGAAAACAATGATTAAAAACAAACTAAAACACCACAGCAAAAATGACTAAGCATACCGCTGAGTTAATGACTATATCAACTCAATACACACTGATCATCTCATTTCTTGCAATAGAGAAAACAAATTGCATCTATGTATCCATATAAGTCTTGAAAACATGTAGATTGTAAAGCATATTACTGATACATATGATAATGTCATTGACATAAATGTAAAACTAATTTATATAAACACATAGCAAAAAAAACAATAAAACATTCACAGAAATTACAAACTCTTATTATAGCATGTATCCAAACTCAGATGGAGGTAATAAAACAGGGCAAAATATAAGTGACTTTAACAATAATGCTTTGTATATAAAAAAGGTAGATGGTACTGGAGCAGTCAGAATATAATATTAAATGTTGACTGAGCAGGTAGGTACAAAGAGATTTCTTATGTTATTCTCCCTCATTGCCCATATAAACACATCAAAATAACATTATTAAAATACAAAAATAGCACTCTGTGTAGCTCACAGTGATGTCATGAAAAGTGAATGGAAATGTAGCGCAAGTGCTTTGGAAAACCAAATGCCATGAAAAGTTTGCACAGGTATTTCTCTTATTTCTCTCACCTATATGCAAAAAAATGGGTCTCATGTAAATTCTACTAAAAAATACTTCTTATGCAGTACTAATGCCTTTTTGGAGCCAAGGACAAAGAGAATGTAAGATAATGGCTACAGGACCTCATTTTTTCTTGGAGTCTTGCAGTTCATCTTGCTCCACAGAGTCTAGGCTGTTCTCAGACTTTCAGGGCTTCCCAGAAGCACCTTGGGAGGTACCGGTCATGGTGAAGGAAATGTTTAATTTGTCAGTCTCCTTGAGACTCATCTTACTTCATCCAGAATAGCACCTATTTTGTCATATTTGTTTTATCAAAAATTTTGTTAGCAAATTTGATGAGTGCTAAAAATTTACTGAAAACTGTTGTCCTCTAGAGTTACTTCTCCATCATTCAGTGATAGACACCTGTTGCTTTTGTAGTGACTTTTCCTGTCTTCTTGTGCCATAATAGCCTTGATTTTATTTGGGGGAACACTTCACACAATGAATGTCAGCTGAGATATCCATAAAGGTAACTTTGCTTGGAACAGGGGTAAAAGAACTTCATCCAGATTTGGGAACTGAAGGTTAGACAAACAAAATTTCAAATCCAAGCCATTCCTGAGACTTTGACCAGAAGATCTAAAAGAGAGAAGTTCTTATTTCCACTAAACTTGGGCCTGACCACTTGGCATGTAGATCTAAAACTTACAGAGACCATCTTGCCCATGTGAGGGACCAGGGTTTTCCTGAGACTATGGACTGAGAAATGGGAACAATGAAGCTACCATAGATGACAGCCGACTCAAGACATGGAGGGGCACTGGGGTCCTAATGTCACTGGAGCCCCTGGTTCTACCCATGGCTTCCTATGGAGCAATGATTGCTGTAAGTACACTGAACAATCTTCTGTTTTTGCCTTTACGTCCCACTAAAGGATACCCAAATCAACCCCCTCTCAATGCTGCCATACTCTCATTTACCCAAGATAGGAAGCTGTCTGTCACTTGCAAGTCTCACCTTTGGACTGTCTTTGGAAAGTCGTTTAGGTTCTCCTACATTTTCCTTACCTGCATACACAAGGCTCCAGATCTACTGCAGTCAGGTAAGTATGCCCAGTCTTCACCTAGGCTGATAGATATTTGAATATTACACTATTGCCTCTTGTTCACTCTGTCCAACCTCCTCCTGAACTTTCTTATACACTAAGAGCTCAAAGATAAAGCTTAAGCTAAGGTTACCCACAAAACAACTTTTTAATATGGGTAGATCAAAATGATTATTTTTGTTATTTTACATAATTGTTAGAATTAAAATTTAACTATCTTTTGGTATCTAAACACAAGTCAAAATACTTTTTTAACTTGAGAAGCACATTACAAAATGTAAACAATTGAATGTGAATGATTAATGCATTGCATTTACACAGAATAGCGCAAGTCCACGAATCCCAAAGCAACATGAAGACAGCTGCCAAACCCACTCACTTAATTTTTTTTAAGAGAGAAGGACAGTGAGAGAGAGAGAGACAGAGAGAATCAATTTTTATTTAGTTTTTCATATGACCTTTCATTGCTCTGACAGTTTGTACATGTGTGCTGGGGTTTGAACCTGTGTACTTGCACATGCTAGGCAAGCATTGTAACCACTGAGTCACCCCCACTCACTTCCTTTTTCATAGAATAGGAACAGCTGCCAAGCTCATAAACATCTAGGGCAAGACATGAAAAAATTACAAAAAGAACTCTTTTAAGGCAGGAAATTTGTGCCCCCAAATCCTTTAAAAATAATGTTATTAGTAAAGTCAGACTGATCTTAAGAATTAGATTAGGAGTTCCAGAGAAGAGAGTCTCAGTTCTACACAGACATGATAACCAACTTCAGTCCTCCACACCTGTGTGTTTATTCTGCTCTGAAGCAAGTTTCACACAACAAATAATGAATTCTCAAATAAATGGTTCAGCAATCATTACATTGGATCTGGAGGAGGGGAATAACCATAGCCATGTGCTCCAAAATAAATAAATCAGTAGAATTGATGGGTGATTTTTGAACTTGACCAAGGGCTGAGGTTTAGCTGGTCACTCTATTTTAATTCTGCCCATATTCCTAATGTAAATGGTAATGCAGGTAAGATGAGATTCTATGAACGAATGGAAATTCTGTAGTACTCAGTTGCTCTAGTATTCATCCAGATATATATTTATCAAGCATTTGGACACCGTGCTGCGTGTGTTGGATATATTGTGAAGGCAAAAGGTGTGGAGATGGGGTGGAAAGGAAATGAGGTCAGCTCACAAGGAATTTTCTTTCTCTGAGGAAGTTATTGAGATGTTTTTTTTCAGTTTTGAGCAGCAATAAAGGCAATGGCATAGTCTCACTTGCCCTCTTAACTAATGTCATGGGGAACTGTGCCCCCCCTAGAGCATGGCAGATGACTCCTGCCTTAAGTGTTCAGTAAATATTATGTCTGGATAAAAAGTTGAGAATCTTGAGTTGTGAGTTAAAAGTCTTTCTATTACTTTTTTTCAAATACCACCCATCCTTCAAAATTTATCTCATTCTTCTGTTTATAGGCAAAGATTCTCTGAAGTGTCTCTCATGGATATTCACCCGTGAGCCCCTTATAATGCATTATTATAATATTTTTGGATTCTTAAGCATATGCTGCCAATACTTACTTAACTGCTTTCTATGTTACAGCTTCTTCTCACAGCTAAATTGAAACCCTGGACAATAAACATCTTACATTTTCTTGCTTTCTTTTTCCCCTTTGTACCAAGGATTGAACCCAGAGGCACAAAAACCACTGAACCACATCCCCAGCCCTTTTTATTTTTTTATTTCGAGGCAGGGTCTCACTAAGTTGTTTAGGGCCTTGCTAAGTTGCTAAGGCTGACTTTGATCTTGTGATCCTCCTGCCATAGCCTCCCGAGCCACTGGGATTGCAGGTGTTCACCACTGTACCCGGGTGAACATTACATTTTCTCCTATTCCTAGAACACCATAATTCAAGAGACCCATGAACATCAAATGAAAAAATTAATAAATGCCACTTTCCTCTTATTCTCTTTGCCAAGTCTACAGTCTACTCTAGAGAATATATATATATATGTGTGTGTGTGTGTGCGCGTGTGTATACATACACGCGCACACACACAATTTAATCCAGTCATGATTGAGTTATTAGAAAATGTACTTTAACGATCTAGAGTAATTTTGTATAAATTTTACCCAAGTTTATCTAGTTAGGGCAAACTTCACAGTTCACCTGTCTTTTTCACTAACAGTCCCTGGAGTGCATACAGAGAGATGGAATTTGGTAATAAAGAATATTTTGAATAAAATTAGCCAAAATTGTATAAGATTATCTATTAATAAAACACAATATAATCCAGAGATGCACAAACTCTAACCTAACAGAAGAGGACCCATCATTATCATACCACAAGTGGAAAGAATTCTAACAATTTGGCCTGTGTAGAGAATGTGAGGGATTTTCAATGTTGTCCATGAATGTGCAGAATTTGGGCTCTAAAGAATATTTATTAAGAGAACCCAGTCTCCAATAAAAGTGGTAGGCTAAATAGTTGCGGAGGAAGAAAAGGCCTAAGCTAGAATGATCCTCAGCAAAACCTTAGCAAACTACTAACTAGTAAGTAAGATTTGGGCATCTGCATTTGTCAATATATGTGCTTATCTACATTTTTATGGTATTACATGACTTTCAGGCAGAAAAATCAAATAAAGGATTTAGTATGTTGGATCACTTACCTCCTATCAGAAATACCCTCTTAACAGATGAAGGGCCTACCTGGAGAATTTCCCCTTAGGCAGAAGTAATTTTTAAAAATGGCATCAGCCCAGATAAATGCCCATGACTGCCCTCACAGGAATCATCTTAAGGGAGAATTTTAATTTATTTTTGTTCTACTTAGTCTCTGACAGAATTAGCATATGTTAACTGAAATGAAGTAAGACAAAGAATAATACAACAGGGTCCACTTAGACCCTCAGCACTGATTCCTCGGTAGAACCAGGGGAATATTAATTTAATTATTAAATGGTAGCATGCATTTGTTCTAAATGAGACATTTCATTTTTTTGCAAGTGGCAGGTCTCTCACCTGCTAAAAATAACATTCTTGGCTATTAGGCATAGCAGTGTTCCATTTCTCAGGAAAATGAAATCCAAGACAACATATTTTACCAGAAATCTTGTCTCCGCTCCAGCCTTCTTTCTGTTTCTTTGCCCCTTTGTTTTTCTCACACATGGCTGTTCAAAACTACTTTCCTATCAGTTTTGGATGAAAATATGAATTCTGATTCATACTATACCAATTTTGATAGTGAGACATGGTTCTAAAAATTATAATTCATACGATTGAAATATATATTAACCTTGAGTTGATTTTACTATATTTGTGGTCTTACTCTAAAATTAGTGTGAAAAATAAAAATATTTCTCACGATATAAAAGCACTATATGTAGACCACGCAAGTTAAATAAAAAATTTTAAACTTTGTATTGATAGTTTAAGTGTTACAAGTAAAGTAGGATGAATAAGTTTTTTTTTTTTTAAGGACAGTGAGAGAGACAGAGAGAAAGAGAATTAATTTTTATTGAGTTTTTCACATGGCTTGACACTTAGTTGTGTACATGAGTGCTGGGGTTTGAACCCATGTACTTGCACATGCTAGGCGAGTCCCTTAGCTGCTGAGTCACTGCTCTAGCCCCTGATGAATAGGCTTTAATCGCATAGCTTAATCAGTTTTTCAGTCATAGTTTTCTTAGAAAATATATCACTGGAAATTTTTAAGGGATGCATTTTTTTGCCTAATTACATGACTTTATTTTCCTGAAAGTGTAAGCATGTTCAAAGCTGCAATTTTTGATTAATAAACCTGAAATTTTGGGCAAAAATAAAGCCAAAACTATAAAAACATCATAAAGTCTTTTTTTAAATTATAAAATAATTTCCTTGATGTGGCATAAGCTTGCTTGCCATCCATTTCGAAAAAATCTCTCTTATACTGAAATATTTTTACACTTATTTTCAGTTTTGATTTAACAGCTAATTTCCTCCACAAATCTTTTGATGAGATAAAGACTTTCAAATAACTTATCTTCATTTACGACCGATTTGATTATTTTGACAAGTTAATAAATCAAAATTGTATATCTTCTGACTTTCATTTTCTACCAGTAGGGAATAAAAATTTGTTCAATTAAAAATAAGAGTTTCCTCAAAAGATTCTCTTCACAACTCATGACCAATTCACAAGTACAGAGTTTAAAGTGTGAATCTTGAATAACATTTGAGTCTCTTCATTTAATTTGTCCAAATTCCTACTTGTCTGATAGGAGAAGCTTGCACTGTGTTTCAGTTTACAAGCTTTGTTTCCATAATTACAGTTTATTAAGGACTTTATAAAAGTGGATGTGCTTTGTGCTTGATTGTTTAAACATTTAAATAAATATTTCCCACAGATTTTGAAAAAACGATAAAGATTTAGAGGATTCAATAGCACTGTAAAACACACAAGCCAACATTAAGAAAAGTCCAAATATCTGTAATCTCCAATCTCGGAGGGAAGAGGATTGCAAGTTCAAAGCCAGCCTTAGCAATTTAGTGAGACTCTCAGCAATTTAGTGAAACCCTATCTCAAAATGGAAAAAAAAAAAGGGGGGCTGGGTATGTGAGTTGGTGGTTAAGCACCCCTTCGTTAGTTCCCAAATGCCACCCTTCCACCCCCCCAAAAAAATTAGTTCAAATCTTTCTGACATCCAGCTGAATTTGGGCAGAAAAGAGAAAAAGTGAGTATGACCACATTAAAGAATTTTTATTATATATTCATCATAACCTTTGTGAAACAAATGTAGCCCAATTACTCTAATTCTGCATGTATAAAAATGTAGATTTTGACAACTATGTTTATTTTGACTAGTGGAAAATTGCAGGTTTGGAGGTAATTTTAAGTGTGGTTGTCTCGAAGATAAAAATCAAGTCCACTTCAGTTCCATAAGTATAGATTAGTAAGAACACTTTAGTTAGTAAGATTTTAATGCTGTGTATTCTTATCACCAGAAAAAAATAGTCAGTGATGAATTTAAAATTGGATTTATAGTAACAATCACAATAATGTCACCTCTCACCACTGACAGATGAAGTGTGGAACGTTTTGATTCCATGGACTGAATAACAAATTGAATCATGATTAGAAGCACCCTTTTATATTAGAAAAATCTGAGGATAATGATGCAAATCAGGCATCATTAGCTACTTGCAAAGTCCTTCTGCTAATGGAGGCCATACATTATCAGCTATTGTTTCATTTGCAATATATTCATGGAAAATCTCAGAAATGAGAATGAGCAATATTAAATTTAGAAGAACATTCATTTGATTTTTGATTAGAAACCTGATTGATATATAAATACTCTGGCCCTGGCCCAAAGTCACTGAAGCAGAAACTCTGGAGTTGGAGTTCAGTGGTCTGTGTTTTATCAAGACCTCCAGGATATTCTGACCTACATGCAAGTCTGGGGACCATTTACCAAAATAACAAGACATTTTTCAGAGTGTCCTCTAATTCACTTTCTACCACTACATGTGCTCATTGTGATCATGGGCACAGTCTATACGATGACTTCTGACTATTGACTCAGGAAGTAGAACTACACATGTATTTTCAACTGAGGAGCTAAGGAAAACCATTAGAAGAAGGATAAGATTGTCAACAAAGATTTTATAAAAGTTTGATGGTCATGTGAAATACACACAGAAAAAATATAATAATAACTTTCAATCCCTACCTCAAACCATAAACTGAAATTACCAACAAAATTGACCATAGACCTAAAAGTAAGTGCTAATAGTGTAAAACTTTTAGGGAAAACTTTTAGGAATCTTTGTGACCTTGGGTTTGGAAAGCATGAGCAGCAAATTGTTAAAAAAAAAAATCAATAAATTAAATTTCATCAAAACTGAAAGCTTTTTACAATTCAAATGATACAGTTCAGGAAGAAAAAAAGAATGTCAACACTAGGAAAAAATTATCCAAAACATCTATCAAAGACAATGGAGGAAGAGAAAGTTTAATATGTTGTTGGTTGGACTGTAAAATGGTTCAGCCATACCAGAATACAATGTGGTTCTTCCCTTAACTCTATGTTACCATATGCAATCATTCATCTTCTACATATTGACTCATGCTAAATGAAAATACAGATCTATAGATTTGGGATATTCAGAACAGCTTTTTCTGTTATAGCACTGAACTGTAAATGACTCATATTTTCATCTGCAAAGAATGGATACAGACCTTGCAGTATATCTATACAATAAATATCCACAATAAAAAACAAATTCACACATAGATGAATCTCAACCAGTTATGCTGAGTGAAAGAAGTCATCCTCCAAAAGCATATACCCGCTTCCTCAAAAATATATTCTTTATGATTCTATTTATAAAAATTGATTAAAATTCAACCAATGCCTGGTATAGAAAACAGATGAGCGTGAGTTTTAGGGGAGGAAGGGCAAGATTGAGCAGATATCCAAGAAAGCTTCTAAAGCAATTGTCTTGGTGGTGATGGTACTTTCATGGGTATGCACATACGTTAAAACTCCTCATGAAACGCTTAAATTATGTAAAGTTTATTTTAGTCTACTATTTTACTCAGCTTTTTCACTGTTATAACTAAAAGACCTGAGAAAATCAGTTTTAAAGGAGCTAAAGTGTATTTGGGGGCTCACAATTTCAGAGGGTTTAGTCCATAGATGGCTGGGTACATTCTTTAGAGCTCAAGGTAATGTAGAGCATCATGGTAGAAAAGTGTTGTAGAGGAAAGTGGCCCAGAGCATCATATCAGGAAGTAGAGAGAGAGAGACTCCATGTGCCAAATGCAAAAAACATACACTAAAGGCACACCTCCAATGACCCACCTCCTCAAGCTATACCCTACTCACCTTCAGTTACCACTCATTCTATCCCTATCAGAAGATTAATTCACTGATTGGGTTTAGGATGTCATCACCCAATCATTTCACCTCTAAGCTTTCTTGTATTGTCTCATACATGAGCCTTTAAGGGACAGCTACTATCTAAACCACAATACTTACTAAGCTGAAAAAGAAAAAAGGAGAAACAAAGTCTGCTTAAATGATATATGAGGGGCTAGAGCAGTGGCTCAGGAGTTGCAGCACTTGCCTGGCATGCATGAGGACCCCAGGGTTCAAACCTCAGCATCACATACACAACTAAGTGCTAGAGAACACAAAGGCCAAATGAAAAAAAATAAATGAAGTTGACTTTCTGTTCTCTCTTTCCTCTCCCACACACTCTCTCTCCCTTTCTTCCTCTCTCTTCTGTTCTCTCCTCCAAAAAAAAAAAAAAGACAAAAAAGATATACCATACACCATTATAGTATAAATCAGGACGCTACCAGGGAAATCAGGATATGTGGTTAATCCAACTTCATGGGAATGCACACCTCCTGACACTGCTATTTTTTAATATACTTTCACCTCTTATATTAATACTTATCTGCTCATTCCTTCAAGCAATCCTTCCCTAACATTCCTGATTAAATTCTCTATTCTTCATCTGTTTGTGACACCTTTTTGTCTTTGTAAAAGGACATTGTACATTTTAATTCATTCCCATTGAATTAATGTCATTTCATACCACTAGTCTGTAAAAAATATTGAATTTTGTAATTTTTTTTTCACTATCATGTTCTCAGTGTCTGTCACTGCTACCTAATTAGTATTGATTAAAATAATAAATATGGAAGCAGAATTACGTATCTGGTGAAGAGTGAGAAAGGCATTCTCTTCCAATTAACTTAGGCAATCAATTAAATAATGTCATCTGTCATTTAAATCATCAGCTTATGAAGAACACCCCCCTATTTGCTATTCTATTTGACCTTTGTAAGAATCCTGTAGTCTGCAAAATAAATAGAAATATCTCTTTTTTAAAGGACCTTAGAATTCAAGAAGTCACTTGGACAATGAAGCAGTGGGGACAAGTCCTGACCCTAGACTTGTCACCAACGTCAATGTATTTTGTACTAAGCTACAGTCATTCTTTTAAAGGACGTCACTATCTCACTCCTAAGTTGCAAAGAAGTTCTAATATACTAATCCTCAATCTTGGAGACATGGGAATTTTCTGAAGTTTATTATTTGCCTGGTTATTTAATATTGATGTCTCTGTCCAACCCTCAGAAATTCTGATTTAATAGCGCTGGAATGTGGGCTGTGCAGGCAGAAGTTTCAGAACTCCCCAGTGATTCTATTGGGAAGCACATTTTGAAAGCTGCTGTTCTATTTGCCTCCGTCTGGAGAGTTGGTCTGTCTCTAATTCATTCTCACTCTGAAGCCAATATCACTGATTTCAAACACAAATATGGAAGTGTTATTTGTGTTATTTACCCACTGAAAGCCTTTTGTATTGCCATATAACACTCAAGGTGTTTCACAGCCCAAACTCTGGGAAAAAAAAAAAAAAGCCCTGGCCCTTTCAAAGAATCAGAAACGATGGCACTGGGGAAGGATGATCCCTGAATACCATGCTAGAAAATTAGAGAGTGATCAAAGAAAACGAAAAGTTCATGTCACATGTTCATAGGACAACTTGGTGGGACTCATAATGGCCAATGAGCCTTAAAATAAATGGCAGTTGGGCATAGTGGTGCATACCTGTAATCCCAGTGACTCTGGAGGCTGATGCAGGGGAATTGCCAAGTAGAGGCCAGGCTCAATAACTTAGAAAGTCCCTGAGCAACTCAGTGAGACCCTGTCTCAAACTTTAAAAAAATAAAGAAGTAAAATACAAAGGACTGTGGATGTGGCTCAGTGGTAAAGTGACCCTGGGTTCAATTCCCAGTATCAAAAATAAAAACAATAAATGATGACAGCAACAGATTATAAATCATGCTTAAAATAAGAACCCATGATTCCATGCTGATAATAAATGAGCAAATAAGGAAAGGAGGACAGAGGAGCCCTTTTCACAACAGAATGTTAATTAATAAACTGAGAAGAAAATATTAGCATTGTTTACTGTTGTACTAATAACTGATTCAAACAAATATCATCAAGGGATACTAAATTGAGTGAAACCAGACAATGATAGAATCTCAAAGTATCTCCCCACAAAATTACTTATTAAGCACAAAGGTTAAAAAACACAAACTGTACAAGGGACAGACCTGGCTGACACCAGCTTAACTAAGGCCTTAGAGTTAAGATTGTAATAAAAGGATATCTTGCTCCTCTGAATGTAGTGCTCTGAGGACACATGTCTCTGTTGCCTGTTTTCACTTGCTGTAAAAGGTGTTTCTTTTGGATCACAATTTTGAAGGCCAGATCAGCCTACTGCATCTAGTGAGGACCTCCGTGGTCTATGGACAGCAGATGGCATCACAGACAAAGAGGAGGTGAAGGACAGGGGCGAGGACAGCCATGGTCTTTTATATCAACCTGCTCTTGCAAGAATTAAGCTACCTCTGTGAGACCTAATTTATTCCAGGAGACATTTACTCCTGTCATAAGGGCAGAGATGATCCAATCACCTCCCACCAAGTCCCACCTCTTAAAGGTCCCACTGCCTATCAATAACATTACTTTGTAGCAGGCTGCAGGATCAACACCCATAAATCAATAGCTTTCCTATATGCTAACAATATTAGGGCAGTAGAAGAAATTAGGAAATTGGTCCCATTCATAATATCCTCTAAAAGAATAAAATACTTGGGAATTAATATAACAAGAGAAGTAAAAGACCTCTACAATAAATTTATCAAACACTGAAAACAGAAATTGTAGAAGACCTGAGCAGATGGAAAGATGTTTCATGCACTTCGTTAGGCAGAATTAATATAATTAAAATGACCATTCTGCCAAAGGCACTGTACAGATTGAATGCCATCCCCATCAAGATTCCAATGTCATTCTTTGTAGATACAGAGAAAGCAATTCTCAAACTCATATGGAACAACAAGAAACCCAGAATAGCCAAAACATTACTAAGCAAGAAAGATGAAACAGGTGGTTTTACGATACTGGATCTAAAATTATACTATAAAGCTGTAGTATTAAAAACAGCGTGGTACTGTTATCAAGATAGGAATGAAGACCAATAGCATAGAATAGAAGACTCTGAGACAAACCCACAAATCTTTGAACATCTGATGTTTGACAAAGGGGTCAAACTATAACATGGAAGAGAGACAGCTATTCAACAAATGGTGCTGGACCACTTGCAGAAAATTGAAATTAGATCCTTATCTCTCACCTTGCACAAAAATCAAATCTAAATGGATCAAGGAATTGGGAATTAAACCAGCTACCATAAAAGTGCTAGAAGAAAAAGTAGGACCAACACTCCAGCACATGGGAGTTGGCAATGATTCAATGACTAAGGATCCGAAAGTGAAAGAGTTACAGTCAAAAATCAGTGAGTGGGATGCCATTAAACTAAAAAGTTTCTGTACAGCCCATGAAATAGTCAAAACAGTCAAGAGACAACCTACAGAATGGGAGAGAATCATGACCTGTGATCTCTGATAGGGGACTAATATCCAAAATTTATAAAGAACTCAAAAAACTCAATAACAAAAACACAAACAATCCAATCAATAAATGGGCCAGAGAGCTAAATAGAAAATTCTCAAGAGGACATTGAGCAAGCCAATGAATACATGAGAAAGTGTTCTAAATCACTGGCAATCAGAGAAATGCAAATCAAAACTATATTAAAATTTTGCCTCACTCCAGTCAGACTGGCAAAGATGAAGAATGCAAATAATACAATGCTAGAGGGGTGTGGGGAGATAGGAACACTAGCACACTATTGGTGGAATTGCACACTGGAACAGCCTCTCTGGAAAGCAGTATGGAGACTCGTCAAAAAATGAGGGTTGGATCCACCAAAGACCCAGCTATCCTTCACTCTTCCAGGTATTTTCCCACAGGAGTTAGAATCAGCACATTATAGCAACACAGCAAAACCATGTTCATAGCAGCTCAATATACAATAGATAAATTATGGAACCAACCCTGATGCCTCTCACTGGATGATTGGATCCAAAAGCTCTGGTATATATATGTACAATGAAGTTCTACTCAGCTATTAGAAACAATGATATTGCATCTATTGAAGGTAAATGGATGGCATTGGAAGAAATCATGCTGAGTGAAGTTAGTCAAACCCAGAGAGTCAAGGGGCGAATGGTGTCCCTCATTTGTGGAGGCTGGACCTAAACCCAGGCTTGGTAGTAAAGTAAACAAACTCATGTATTAGATCCATAGAACAAAAATGCAAAATGTTAATATTTATGAGATGCAGTTGCAAGATACTTTATAGGATATTTGAACAAGCTATGCTGCATACCTGTATAAAAACATAATTGTTTAAACCCATTGTCAAATATTTTGAAGAATAACAAGAGATGATAAGAAGGGAGGAGAAGGGGAAATGTTGGAACTGAGATAAAGCAAGGTACATTCCAAGAATTTATGTCACTGTGTGTGTGTGTGTATATACATATATGTATATATGCACCTTATACCTATAAGGAACATGCATATATATATATATGTGTGTGTATAAGAATTATGTCACTGTATTTGGATTTTTTAGGAACAATATAGGACCCAGAAGAAAGGCAAGGGATCAGGGGATGGGAGGAGGCAGGTAGAAGGGTGTGGGGGTTGATATTGAACAAATTTCATTGCTGATTTGTGTGAATCTAGGAATATGTGACAACTAATCTCATCATTATGTAAAACTATAATGCATTAATAAATATATATAATAACATTACTTAGGGGGACAGGCTTCCCCTGCATCACTGCATGAATCTTTGGAAGAAACCATACCCAAATTGTAGCAATCAATTATGTGATATTCCTACCCAAAAAAAAAAACAAATTCTGATCCAATAAAGAGAAAACATTTGACAAAGCCAAATTGAGAGGCCTTCTACAAAACAATTAACCTATACTCTCCAAAAATCCCAAGAAATGAAGATAAAGGAAACCACAGAAAATACTTAATTAAAAGAAAAGAGAGATACCTGGTAACTATCGTTATTGATATTCCTGGATTGGATGCTGAACTGAGGGCAGTGAGGTCACCAACATGTATTAAAAGACATCATAAGGTGAGTGACAAAGCACAAAAGATAGATTGAATACTAAACATCAATGGAAGTTCCAGATTTTAGTCATTGTACTGAGGTTATATTTTAAGAAAATGCTCTTATTTTCAGAAAACATGCACATAAGAATATGAAGTACTAAAAGGATCAATATGTCAGCAACTTACTTACAAACGATCCAAAAACAAAATTACCGAAAGAGGAAGACAGACAGACGAGACCAGAGGACAAAATGAAAATAATATTTTGTATTGCTCTGACAACCTCTATGTTTGAAGTGTTATCAAAATGAAGGTGACACAAATGAAGACAACAGAGCTTGCTCTGAGCTGGCCTTTGCTTATGTTTGTAACCACTGCTCTTCTAGAGGCCCCTGGTCACACTTAGGATCTCATTCTATTGAGATTTTCCTATGCCCTGAAATCATAGGCTTATTTTTGTTAAATTTTGATTTTTTTTATTTTTTGATGTGCTAGTAATTGTACCCAGGAGTGATTTCTAACCTACATTTCAGCACTTTGTACTTTTTTTTTTTAAACAGGTCCTCTCCAATTTACTGAGCCTTCAAACTCACAATCCTCCTGCCTCAGTCTCCTGAGCATTTTATTTTGGTTGTTGTTTTTTTTTTTGTTTGTTTTATACAGGAGATTGAACCCAAGGGTGCTTAACCTCTGAGCCACATCCTAAGCCCGTTTTATTTTTATTTTGAGACAGGATCTCACTAAGCTGCTAAATTCTCTCGCTTAATTGCCAAGTCTGGCTTTGAATTCCTTTCTCTGTCTCCCAAGCCACTAGGATTATAGGTCTGTAGCACTGCTCCCAGCTTCTCTTTCTTCTTTATACCTATCTTTATAATTGCCAGTTAAACCACTGAAAGCACCACTGTGAGTCTGCTTCACATCAGTGGAGTGAGTCTTCCTTATTCTAACTCATTCCAGCATTCTCTTCTCTGTGAAGCTTTACCTGGCTCCCCTCACCCCACACACCCTTGGTAGGCACCCCTCCCACAGCACACCTTGCACAGTTCCCTTTGATAGTTCTGGTTACGCTTTCCTGTTGTCCTTCTCCCCATACGAGCAGCAAGTGCTTCATCTAATTGTTTCTCATACCCTAGCCCTTGCACATTGAGCTAGCTATAAAATTCCTGAACATTTCAATAATTCCTTCAATTAAGCAAAATATTGACATCAAACATGGTAAAATCTTAGTATATCTTTTGGAAATGGGATGACTGTTGAATTGTATTGCTTCTGCGATTATTGATTCAGTACATATATCAAAATAATTTATGTGTACTTCACTAAATAGAAGCTAATAGAACACTTAAAATTGCTATTTTCTAGCAAAAAAGGTAATTGGTAAGCACAAATTATCTTTCTGCAAATGTCCTTGTATTTGAAGTATGTGTTGAGATACAGCTGAGCTGGGCCAGAATTAAATTATTCCACTAAGGAAAACAAAAATAGAGAGATTCTGGGAGGAGCCTCCTGTTGTTGGTGGCTGCTTGTAAAGAGAGATGGGACGCAGAGTGAGAGATCTCAAGATATGGAAGAACAAAATAGTGTTATTGGTGTCGGCACAGTGGTGTTTGCCCATAATCCTAGCAGCTCGAAAGGCTGAGGCAGAGGGTTGCCAGTTCAAAGCCAGGCTCAGCCACTTGGTAAGACTGTGTCTGTAAGGAAAAGAAAATAAAAAGGGCTGGGGATGGAGCACAGTGGTAAAGTGACTCTGGATTCAATCCCCTGTACAAAAGAAAAAAAATGAGTATTTGGAGGAAAAACATGTTGGCTTATTAGGATGTTCAATAAGCATTTACTAAACAATTGGGAATGTGATATGTATTTGAAAAGCAAAACTCTGTGTACTATAAAATTCTCATTCATCTCTGCCACACAATCTTCAGTAAAATACCTGTTTTCATGAATGCCTGGGAGACAATACTGAGGTTGGAGAGATTAAGAGACTGGCTAAGTAAGGGAGGAATCTGCACAGGGGAAGAAAGAGACTGAATATGGTAGTGTGTTCCATATTCCTTAGTACATGACATGCACACTCATGCATGGGGACAGATATGGCAATAGTGATTTTTTCATAGGTGGTATCTATTCTGACTGGTTGGAATATTACTGTATATAAGTAGGCAAATATTTGGAAGGTATCTGACAATATGATAGAACACAGACCATACTACAACATGATAATACAGTAAGACATACACACAAATTAATTGGGAAGAGACATATCCATTTTTTAAAAAAAATTCTATCTGGGAAGGCCATTTATTAGGGCTGCAGTCAATAAGTATACCTTTTATTCAAACTTTTCATGAATATTAGAACCAGAGATGCTAGATGGGGTCATCTCATAAGCTTATTTTGGCATTGTTTTTATTCCTCTTTCTAATTCTCCCTCTGTTTTTTTTTTTTGTTTGTTTGACATAGTCTTACATATTGGAGGGAATCATTGTTACATACTCATGCATACATATTGTCAAAGTAAGTTAAGGCCTAGTCCAGGATCTCCCCCGCCTTCATCCATTTCCCAATCTCATGTCTCCTCTGTAATAACCTCATGCTAGAGATATAAATGAGCATATACATGTATATTAATTACTGAACTTTCTGAGTTTCAATGCCAGCCTGTGCATAATTAGGCTTCTCATGGGAGTTAAGTGTTCCCTGTTATATTTATACCCCCTCTTTACCCTCCCTCCCCAAACTCCCTCCCTCCGTTTTCCCCCCACCTTCATAGTTATGGTTCCTGCAGCTTCTGTGAAACTTCAACTTTTGAGAGTTTATTACATAAACTTAGCTAACTTTCATCCTGTCTTAGGTTTCACTTTATCTTCCACATGTGAGAGAAAACATCCATATCTTAATTGTCTGTGTTTGGGCTATTTCCACCTCACTCAAGTCAGAGTGGCAAAAATGAAGAATAAAAACAGTAACAGATGCTGGAGGGGTTGTAGGGAGAAACACTCACACACTGTTAGTGGGACTGAAAAGTTGTACAGCCACTCTGGAAAGCACTGTGGAGACTCCTTAAAAACCTAGGGGTGGGACTACTTTATGACCCAGCTATCCCAGGTATCCTAGGTATTTTCCCAAAAGAGCTAGAATTGGCATACTACAGATACACAGCTATGTCAATGTTTATAGCTAAACTATGGAACCAACCCAGATGCCCCTGGCTGGAAAAGTGGATTCAAAAACTGTGGTGCATATTTATATGATGGAATTCTACTGTCATTGTTATTTTTTTAACAAGGAGTTTCTAGGAAATACATGTTCCAGGTTATTATTACACATGCAGCTATGCTAATAACATGTTCATTAAGGAGCTTTGGTATGATTCACACAGATGTTCTCCCCTCAAGGAGGCTGTAGACTGGAAGTGTAAATTAATACAGAGCAAATAATCAAATGTAAATTATGTTTCTAAGACTTAAATTTAGAAATGCTTTTAAGTCTTAAATTATTCAAATATTAGATTCCAAAAAGAACTCAGTCCAGGAAACTAAAGCTAAATAGAAAAGAAAATTTCACTGATGTAAGTGATGATAAAGACAATATCAAGTATAGAAATATTAAGATGCAGCTTTACGGTCAAAAGTTCTACAGTAGGATCTTGATTTCAGAGACAGAATTCCTAGGCAGAACAATTGATTTTTTCATTGTTTAAATGAATGGACTTGAGTTAACTCCCCAAGCCTACCATTTACGTAATGAATGATTAGGTAAGATCAAGGTTTTCAAATATTCTGCAAAAAGATCCTAAAAGGTAAGAAGGAATCTAGTGTGCTGAGTTCTGGTCCTCAAGTCAGTCAAAGCTATTCTGCTTCATTATTGTCCATATTTTGTCCTTCCATTTTCTGTTTTGCTGAAAGGTTATACAACTATAACTCGATTCTTCTAAGTCATTCATGATCAACATTAATGTTTCCTAAGGGAAAGAAAGCAGAGCTAAAAAGTGAAGCACATGTCCATAAAAGATCCACTGTGTCTTTAAGATATAACTCCATAAACTCCAAATAAGATCTTTTTAAGTTGAAATTTGTGCTGACCCATGTGTTTCCAAAATATTCCCAAAATTTTCACATTTGCTTTGGTGTTCTCCGACAGGATTAAAAATCTCTATTGCTCTTTTACAAGTTCCAACCAATTAAAATCCAGGATTTCATGCAAGTAGAATCCAGTTAATATATTTAATACATTCATCAACTATTAACTTAATTAGAACATTCAGCAAATTACCATCACTGTACCCAATGCTGGCTGAGTACCTTGAATACTTTGGGGGAAGTCAGATTTGCAGCATAGACAAGTTTTGTATCTTTCGGGACCTAAAATTACAAGAAAACACTCCCAAACAACCTGCTTATTCACCATCAAGTAATTTGAAAATGCTGATTTTTTCCTAAGAGATTCAGGCCACCAGCTGGCTTCTCCAGTGGACAGAACAACTCTTTCCATTTCTAGTCATCTATCCGATACTTCTCTGTAGACCTCTATTTCATTAGCTCAGATAGTCTCCTTTATCTGCTATGAGCCTCTCTTTATAAGACAGTCTTAGTTATGTTCTATGTTAGGTCCACTGGGTATGAAATTGACATTAGTTGTTACTTAAAGGTCCATTCTGGCAAGGAACTGTTACAAATGGAAGCTCCACCCTTGCTTCCTTGCTGGTAACAGATATGGACAACCAATTACTCTACTGTTTGCAATGCATCTCAAGTTCAGGTACTAGGGCTACTTTTATCTTTCCTTATTAGCCTCACTTGAAGCCCCAAAATTGATAATTTTTATCAGAAATATTGATATTTAATTCCTGCTCTGAATTGTCAAATCTGGTCTCTTTCACTTTTTTGTCTCTCTCAACTGAATCTAGAAATGGTTAGAATGTTGTTGATGATTTACACAACATAGAAGAAAGAAGAAATTATCTGAATGCCACATCTCCCAGCTTACACTATAATTAAACCCTTCAGTTTTCTTTACTAACTCCAATCGCCCTCCTATCACACACTCTTAACTCTTATTTCTCTAGGGATGATGTCTTTCTTCTGAAAGCTTAAATGTGAGCAATTACTTTATCCAGAGCAAGTCAGAAGTGCACAAATGTCCTATACCCCCTGCCTTCCCAGAACCCTGCCTCAGGGTACATGTTAATTACACGTGTCAGAAGCAAATACTTTCTAGTAATATAATTGGGGTATGGAACCCTGGGATTGTGTGACTGGCTCATTTGAGCTCTGTGGGTTCTTTACAATTCCCACGCTGACAGAGGCAAGGGATTTGACTGAATCTAAGGCAAGGCAGACTATACAGGGAGATGGTTTCCTATGCAGAAGTGTAGATTTCTCAGCCTTGTAAACCTGGGTTCCAGATTGACGTCTAGAATACACCTGTCTGGTGACATTGGGCAGATCAAATTCTTCAACAAAATGGTATCAGTTAGAATTTCTCACAGCATTGTTTCCCAAATTTAATGAGATGATGAATGTAAGTTTTTCAATAGATTATTTGTAATAAATAATTCTTACCACATTCTATCAATATGCAACCTCAAATAAAGAGAAAAAATTCTTCTTGTTAATCAGGAGTGCCAAAGCAACAGTAATACTTAAACACAGTGGAAGAATCATAGTATTTCTCAGATATTATGTGATAAAATAAAGGTAATATACCTTACATTCAAACTGTTTTCCTCAAAGGGACTAGTTTCCTAAATCTTTAATATTTATAAAATTGTGATGAGTCTTGAAATTGATTAATATATTTAACGTAATTCTGCAAATATTTTCTCATGAAAAGTTGTATGGAAATCCATTGAGAATCATAATTAATTTACATAGTTAAAATAGTATTAAAAATACATCATCGAGCCAAGCAAATGGCACAGGCCTGTAATTCCAGCACCTCAGGGGGCTAAGACAGGAGGAGCACAAATTCACAGCTAGCCTCAGACTTAGCAAGGCCCTAAGCAACTTAGGAGACCCTGTCTCAAAATAAAAAATAAAAAGGTCTGTGAATGTGGCTCAGTGATTATTTGCCCTTAATTTATTCAATCCCCAGCACCAAAAACAAACAACCGCCCCCAAATCATCCTTTTAAGAGGTGCACTGGATAGATTATGCTTTTTAGCAGTTGACTAGTTGATTACCCAAACTGTCACCAAACTATCCCTTTTAATTTTTTTACCTTATTCATGGGTCTCTCACCTTGATAATTCACTGCCATCCTTCTCTTCTACTATTGTAACTCCCTGTGTTCCAACTATTTTACCCAAAGCCTGATAAGTACCACTTTATGCTAGTGTGCATAGTCCTAGAGGTAGACAAAATCAAAGATGAGAATTTCAAGGCTTTAACGAGGAAACAGAGATTCAGGAAGGTGAAATGATCCGGCCCTCATCCACAAAATCTTTCTTTTCTTAAGTAAATTTTCTACACTATTTACTGGTGCATTACAGCTGTACACAATGATGGGATCTGTCATTAGATACTCAGGCATGCACACAACGCAGCAGTTTAATTTGACCAATATCAGTCTCCAGCACTTCCCCTCTCCCTCCCTCCTTTCCACCCTTGACCCCTTTCCTCTACTCCTCTCCCTTTGATGTTGTAGGAGATCCATCCAAGCCTCTGTTTTCCTTCTTCCTCTCCAGCTTCTACATATGAGAGAAAACGTAGGAACCTTAACTTTCTGAGTTTGACTTATTCTACTTAACATGATGATCTCTACTTCCATCATTATTTTCCTGCAAATGCCAAAATTTAATTTTCCTTTTTTGGCTGAATAAAACTCTTTTGTACATACGTGGCACAGTTTCTTTACCTAACGTATAAAGAAATTCTTAATTTTTGAATATTTTCAACTAACACATATGTACATATTTACAGGGTCCCATGTTATGTTTAGACAGACAGACACACACACACACACACACACACACACACACACACATATATATATATATATATATAGTAAAATGTTTGAAACAGGGCAAACATCTGTCTCCTCAAGCATTTATCCTTTATTATATTCACAGGAAAAAGCAAACAGGTTTATTAACATGTTGATCATGTGGAACCTGGGGACGCACTGCGATGAGCAACTCAAAGGCGTTATTGGAATGAGCACCTATACAGCATTGCACCAAAAGAACAACGAAGTTTGAGTGAAGTGACAAGACAAAGAAAATGGACTTCCAATTTTCTAGAGTAGCCAAGTTGGGAAGGGAAATAAATGGGGAGACATTAGAAGATAAGTCTAGCTAGCAGAGTTTGTTCTGTAGATTCTTCTGGTGGGATCTCTAGGCTGGTAAGGGGCTAGTGCTATCCAGAGCGGTGAACTTCTCCCCAGGAGTATTGATACAGTTTGTTTTCATCAGTTTTTCCACTGCTGTGACTAAAGGAACTCACAAGGACAATTTCTGGAGGAAGACTTTATTTTGAGGGCTCAGAGTTTCAGAGGTCTTAATCCACAGAAGGCTGGCTCCATTCCTTGGGGATCGAGAGGAAGCTGTACATCGTGGCAGAAAGAGTGGCTCCAGGGAGATGAGAGAGAAAGAAACTCCACAGCAGATGCAAAATATACACCCCAAAGACATGCCCCCAGTGACCTCCACCTCCTCCAGCCACACCCTACCTGACTGCAGTTGCCAGTTAATTCCTATCAGGGGATTAACTCACTGATTGAGTTAGGATTCTCATAACCCAGTCATTTCACCTCAGCCTTCTTGGATTGTCTCAAGTGAGCTTATGGGGTACATCTCACATTCAAATTTCAATACAGTTCAAGCTCAGATCTGACTTCAAAGCTTTATTGAATCTATGTAGAACTCTAAATATATTCAGATTGTCATCTTTTTCTCATATGACTAAAGGTAAGGGGAACTTATCACCTGCTTCAGATGAAGATTCTGATTGGTTCAAACCAGCATGGTCATTTTTGGGTGACTGATACTGGTTCAGAGGCGACCTTGTTTGGTCTAAATGGAAGGTCCCAGTCTATGCTTGGACAACTGGCTTCTATTTCAGGCTGGGTATCTGTCTCATCTCTTTCGTGCAGGGAGTTGACAACCAACTTCAGAGCCCTACATATCACCAGTTGTGATATTGCCACCAAAAGGTAATCAGCATGGTGAGGAAATGAATATGAAGGAAGGCAGAATGGAGGCATGAAGAAAACCTGGTTCCTGGAAAAGCACCAAGTCTAACCCACCTCTGAACAGTAATAGACATAATTAATGTCATGTGTGTTAAGTAGATTTGAGCCCAGGATTTTGTTTCAAAAGCAGTCACATAAATTCAGTTTGGAGAGCGATTGATCAGAGATAGTATAAGTTGGAAGATTAAACTACCACACAACAAGGTATGATTGCACAGGCCTATCATCCCAGCAACTCAGGAGGCTGAGGCAGGAGAATTACAAGTTCAAGGTCAGACTGAGCAACTTAGTGAGACCCTCATCAATTTAACAAGATCCTACCTCAAAATAAAAAGGAAAAGGACCAGGGATGTATTTCACTCATAAAGTGACCCTGAGTACAATTCCCAGCACCAAAAATGAAATAAAACTATATTAGAGATGTCATCAAACTTGGTCCAACTCAACCAGTCATAATAGAATTCTAGAAATTATTTTTAGCTTGTTTTCATTTCTCATTTTAAAATAGTTAGAAACTTCTATTTGTTTCCAAGATACCCTACATTCCATCTATTGTTCTTAAACACCATCCTAGCTCAAGTATCCTGCATTTCTTGCCTGGGACATGACAATAACAGTCCAAGGGACTGTCCTCTAACACTATCACCCCACTCCAACCTTGCATATCCATGACACAGAAATGTTTTTAAAAGCTTTTAATGTCTTCCCATCAGACCTGGGTGAGAAGCTTCATTTCTGAACAGATCACATAGTGTCCTGCATGACCTGCTACCCACCGTTGCAGCAGCACTATTTCCTTCCTAGCCCACACTGGCTTCTTAATATGCCTGTTTTCTTTCTTCCCCAGAGCCTTTGATCTTCCCCTGTACCTATTCCTGCTTTTAACTTGGCTTTACATGCCTGACATTTTCTCATCCTTGAAAGCTCAGCAAAAATGTTTCCTCCCCAGAGAAGCATTGTTCAGCTGTTTTGTCTTTCATCTATATCATTCTACCCCATCCTGGTTAACACTGACCACATCATCCTATGTATCTCCTATATTGCTCTTATCAAAATCTATTTATAGGGCTAGAGAGTTGGCTCTGTGGCGGAGAGCTCACTTGACATTTGTGACAACCCAGATTCAATCCCCAGCACCGCGTACGCAACCAAGTGAAGGAAAAACAAAAACCAGATTTAAAAACATTAAAGTTGGACTCTGTTGTTTTTAAAAAAATGTCTAATTATATCCTGTTGTTTGTGTTTATTTTGTTTATTTGTGTAGGGTTGTCACCCTCTTGAGAAAATTATCTTTGTAGAGGAAAGAATCTCACTGGTTTTCTTTGGCAAATGCACCCACTTTGATTACAACTTGCTATGGCAGATTTGAAACCTGTATGAACAATCTTTGGTGTTCCTCCCATTGAGAGATGAAATTTATGCTTCTTGGTCTTATATCTGATGAAGCATTGACAAATATAGTAGAGTGGAAGTGATGCCTTGTGACTACCAAGGTAAATCATAAAAGCCATGTGCCTTCTGCCTGCTTGCTGGAATGCTCACTTACCACTTAAGAAGTCCAGTCACTCTGACACTGCCATGCTGGAAAGGCCACATACAGGTGCTTTGGCAAACAGTGCAAACTCATGTCATTCTTCAGCCTTCCCAGGCCAGCCATCCAGATATGGGAAGATAGATTCCATCCATGTGTTGACCCAGCTTCTAGAGCTATACAAGAAATCCCAGTGACTCCCTGAAAATTATGAAAATATGAAGGAGAAAAAAGATGTCAAACTTCTGTCCTTACTGAATTCCTGACCAACAGATTCCATGAACATCACGAGAATTATTTTATGCCATTAATTTTTTTAAACATTTTATTTTTTTAAAAAATTGATTATTTTTTTCCACTTTTTTTAAGAGAGAAGGACAGACAGACAGAGAAAGAGAGAGAGAATCAATTTTTATTGAGTTTTTCACATGGCTTTTGTTGCTCTGACACTTAGTTGTATATGTGGGTGCTAGGGTTTGAACCCATGTACTCACGCATGCCGAGCAAGCACCATAACCACCCAGCCACCGCTCCACCCCC
>PVKS010018236.1:0-40493 GCA_004027875.1 Aplodontia rufa
TCATTGTTTCTAATTGCTGTGTAATATTCCATGGTATAAATGTACCACAGTTTTTGGATCCATTCTTCCTGTGAGGGACACCGGGGTTGTTTCCATAGCCTAGCAATGCTTTATAATCTAATATCTTTTTTTAGAGTTATAAAGGGAAAGGGAAGGGAGGGATAAGGGAGGGTAATTGGGGGGGGCACTTCTGGAGATAATTGCAATATCCAGAATATTTACACATTTTATACACATTTTATATTATTTTGTTAAAATCATGTAAGGTTGTTCAAAAAATAAAAAAAAAAAGAATATTGAGTTGTTTAAAAAAAAATACAAATTAGAGAAAGAACAATCTCTTCCATAAATTGTGTTGAGAAATTTGGAAGCCACATACAGAATAATGAAACTAGACCCTATCTCTCAACAGGATAAAGACTAATTTAAAATGTATTAAAGATTTAAATGTAAGACCTGAAATAATAACAGTACTAGAAGAAAATTGGAGGAGAGAGGAGAAAACAAGACTTCAGCTCTTGAACAACAAATATTACACAACAAAGACAGGATGAACACTGTGAATGCAAGGAGGACACACAGGAAAGAAACTTACTGAGAATAATCAAAACTTCCAAGAACCATTGGATGAGATGAAAAGAAATAAGAGTTATTGGGATAGGAGAGAACATAGAAAAACAAATGTCTCACAAAAAGAACCTTCTCAATGAGATAGCCAAAGAAAATTTTCCCCATAGCAGAATTGATCCAGAAATTCAAATTCAAGACTCCTATAGGACAAAAAACAGACCTAACCAAATGAGAAACTCACCTAGATGCATCATATAAACTGAATAAAAGAGAAATCAAAGAAAGAACTTTAAAAGCAGTAAGATAAAAACACTGAATCACATTGAGGCAGAACAATAAGGATTAGTGTGGAATTTTCAGATGAGACAATAAAGGCCAGGAGAGCATGGAACAACATTTTTCAAATATGGGAAGAAAATAATTTTCAGCTGAAGATTCTATACCCTGCAAAACTCAGGTTTAAATATGATTGGGAAATACAATACTTACATGATAAGAACAAACTAGCAGGATTCATGAACAAAAAAACAGCTCCACAGAGAATACTCAAAGACAAACTTCATTCATACAAACAAGCTAATAACTCCCAAAGCCCATAAACAGAAGAAAGTCAATAATTACATAATTCACTAAAAGATATCCAAGATGGCACAAAATACTGCAAAGGTCACATTGCCAGGGATCCAGAATTACATATCTATTCTAACACTGAAAATGAATGGACTCAATGCCCCAATCAAAAGACACAGATTAGCTGACTGGATCAAAAAACAAAATCCGACAATATGCTACTTACAGAAGATACCCCTCCCAGCCAAAAACAGACACAGAATGAAGGTGGAAGGTTGGCAAAGCCTACTAGATGTGTGGCCCAAAAAAGCAAGCCAGTGCTGTGATTCTCATACCTGACAAAGTTAATTTGACCAAAAAATATTCAGAAGGAGTAAAGAAGGTCACTACGTCATAGTAAAAGGAATAATACATCATGAAGACAAGAATAGTTAACATTAATGCTCCCAATTACAGCCCTCCAAAATATATGTAAAAAGTACTCAAGGATATTAAATCTCATTGATTTTAACATAATAATACAGGGGATTTTGTTTTTCTTTTAAAGAGAGGGAGACAGTGAGAAAAAGAGAGAGAGAGAGAGAGAGAGAGAATCAATTTTATTTAGTTTTCCATGTGGCTTTCATTGCTCCAACACTTTGTTGTGTACATGGTGCTAGGATTTGAATTTGCATAATTACACATGTCAGTGCTGTAACTGCTGACCCACCACTCCAGCCCCAATACAGGGGATTTTAATACACTACTATCAACAATAGACAGATCATCAAAGCAAAAAATCAATTAAGATATCTGTAACTTAAACAACTCTATCAATCAATTGGACTTACCAGACATTTACAGAATATTTCATCCCAAATTGGTTTAGTTTCCCTACTTCTTAGCTGCACATGGGTCCTTTTCTAAAATAGAATACATGTTAGTCCACAAAGGAAATCTTAGCAAATGCAAAAAAGTAAATACAATGCCATGTATCCTCTCAGACCACAATGCTGTGATCTTAGCAATTAACAGCAAGAAAAACAACAGAAAATATACAAATACTTGGAGATTGAATAATTCCCTCTTAAATGAAGAACGGATCAAAGATGAAATGACAACAGAAATCAAGAAATTCTTGGAAACAAATGAGAATGATGACACAACATATCAAAATCTATGAGACAGTAAGAAAACATTTTTAAGAGGTAAATTTATACCAATGAGTGCCTTCATCAAAAACGAGGAAGGAGGCCAAATAAATACACTTACGCTACAAATGAAATCCCTACAAAAAGAGAAACAGAGAAGCAATCCAATCCCAAACCAAACATATGGCAGTAAACAAGTAAGATCAGAGAAGAAGCAGAATAAAAAATGATACAAAGAATCAACAAAACAAAGAGTTGATTCTTTAAAAAAATAAATAAGATTGACAGACCCCCTAACAAAACTCATCAAAAGGAGGAATGAAATGAAGCAAATCAACAAAATCAAAGATAAAAATGGAGACATCACCATTAACTCAACCAAAATCTAGAGGATTATTAGAACTTATTTTGAAAAGATATACTCTTTCAAGTTTGATAATCCAGAAGAAATGGACAAATTCCTAGCTACATATGACATTCCAAAATTAATATGGGAGGACATTGAAAATCTAAACCAACCAATCTCAGGTATCAAAATTGAAACTTCAATCAAAGCCTTCCAAATATGAAAAGGCCAGGACCTGATGGATTCTCAGCAGAGTTCTACCAGACCTTTACAGAAGAATTAACACTTCTCCTTATAAGCTATTCCATGAAATTAAAAGGTTCAGAACTCTCCCCAACTGGGAAATACAACCCTGATACTGAAACCCAACAATGACACATCAAGAAAAGAAAACTACAGCCCAATTTCCCTGATGAACATAGACACAAAAATTCTTAATAAAGTCCTAGCAAACCACATCTGAAATCATCAAAAAGATAATATATCATAATCAAGTAGGCTTCATTCCAGTAACGCAAAACTGGTTCAACATATGCAAATCAATAAATGTAATTCACCACTTAAACAGAATTAAAAATAAATACCATATGATCATCTCAATTGATGCAGAAAAGGCCTTTGATAAAATTATGCTCAAAACACTGGAAGATAGGGATCAAAGGAAGATGCGATAATTTTGTAAGAGACATTTATGATAACTCCATAGCTAACATTATATTTTTTTTCCAAAGAGAAAGGGACAGTGAGAGAGAGATAAAGAGAGAGAATAACATTTTTATTTAGTTTTTCATGTGAATGCATTGCTCTGACAGTTAGTTTAGTATGTGGAGCTGGGGTTTGAACCTGTGTACTTGGGCAAGCCAGGCAAGTGCCATAACTACCAAGCAACTACTCCAGCCCTGCCAACATTATACTTAATGGAGAAAGACTGAAAGCATTCCTACTAAATTCAGGAACAAACAATGCTGTCCACTCTCACCACTCTTATGAAATATAGTCCTCAAAACTCTAGCCTGAATGATCAGACAAGAGAAGGAAATGAAAGAATTCAAATAGGAAAAGTGGAAGCCACGCTAACCCTTTTTGCTGATGACATGATCATATACCTAGCAAACCCAAAAAGCTCAATCAGAAGACTACTAGAGCTTATAAATGAATTTAGTAAAGTGGCTGATTACAACACCAACATTCATAAATCAATAGCTTTCCTGTACTTCAGCAGCAAGTCTGCTAAACAAGGAATCAGAATATCCATCCCATTTACAATAACCTCAAAAAGAATAAAATATTTGGGCATTAATCTAACAAAGGATATAAAGGATCTCTAAAATGAAAACTATCAAACATTGAAAAAAGAGATTGAAGAAGACCTGAGTAAATGGAAAAACAGTCCATGTTCTTGGTTGGACAGAAAAGATAGAATGAAAATGGCCATTCAGCTGGAACACCCTGTACAGATTCAGCGTAATCCCCATCAAGATACCAAAGGCATTTCTATGGATATAGAAAAAGCAATTCTAAAATTCATTTGGAATAACTGGAAACACAGGATAGCCAAAACATTACTAAATAAGAAAGAGGAAGAATGAGGTGTCACAATACCTGACCTGAAATCATAATATAGAGCCATAGTAATAAAACAGTGTTGTATTGGTATCAAAACAGACATGAAGAACAATGGAACAGACTAGAAGACACTGAGACAAACTCACAAATCTAACCATCTGATATTGATAATAAGGGGCAAAAATATGGTGTGGAGGAAATATAGCCTGTACAACAAAAGGTGCAGGACAAACTGGACAGTTATATGCAGACAACTGAATATAGAAACTTATCTCTCATCTTCCACAAAATCAAATCAAAATGAATTAAAGAATGTGAAATTAAACCAGTAACTATACGATATGATTGCTAAAAGAAAAAAGTAGGATCAACACTCCTTGACATCAATGTAGGTAACTCCTTCTTTAATAAGCCTCCCATAGTGCAAGAATTAAAGTCAAGAATAAATGAGTGGGATGCATTGAATTGAAAATCTTCTGCTCAGCTAAAGAAGTAGTCGAATTGTCAAGAAGGAACCTACAGAAAGGAGAAAATCATTGCTTGCTATGCCTCCTGCAGGGGTCTAATATCTAGAATATACAAAAAGCTCAAAAAATTGAACACTAAACCCACAAATAATCCAATCAATAAATGAGCTAGAGAACAGAAACTTCTCATCAGAGGAAGTACAGAAAGCCAAAAAATATATGGGAAAATATTTTACATCACTAGCAATAGAGAAATGCAAATCAAACCTTCACTAAGATTCCACCTCACTCCAGTCAGAGTCACAAAAATGAAGAATACAAACAATAACAGAAGCTGGAGGGGTTGTGGGAACAAAGGAACACTATCACAATATTTGTGGGACTGCATATTTGTACAGCCACTTTGGAAAGCAGTGTGAAGACTCCTAAAAAAATTAGGGTTGAAATTTCCTTACAATCCAGTTATCACACTTCTTGATATTTTCCCAAGAAAGCTAGAATCAGCATATGACAGAGACACAGCTACATCAATGTTTATAGCAGCTCAATTTACAAAAGCTAAACTATGAAACCAATCCGGATGCCACTTGCTGTATGAGTAGATTAAAAAACTGTGGGATATATATATATATATATATATATATACATACACATATACATACATACAGTGGAGTTCTACTCTGGTATTTTAATGATATTATGGCATTTTCAGCCAAATGAATTGAGATGGAAAAAATTATGTTGAGTAAAATATCCCAAACTCAGAGACTTAAGGGCTGAATGTTTTCTCTCATATGTGGAAGCTAGCATAATATCTAAGATAGAATGAAAGTTAGATAAGCTAATCAACATAGGTGAATTTTCCCATAAGCAGGGGAAACCATAATTATGAAAGTGAGGGGAGAAAGGAGGGAAGCAGGGAGTGGAGAGAGGGATGAGTGGGGTTATCAATGCAACTGGGAGCTCTCAACTCCCATGAGAAGCTCAGCTATAAATAGGCAGGCAAAGAAACTTACTTCTTACTTGCTTACTTCTATCTCTAAATGGAAGTAATGCAGAGGAGTCATAAAAGTGGGTAGTGGACAAAGTTTGGAGATCCTGGATTAGGATCAGCCTTAACTTACTTTGTCAATATCCATGTATAAATGATTATGTAACAACAATTACCTCAAATATGGTAACACGATGTTAAACAAATAAAAAAAGATAGATTTTGGGCTTAAATAGAATTGAATAGGGTCTAAAGTGATTCTTCAGTGGTTACAGAGCTTACCTGGCTTGCACAACAATGCAAATTCAAACCCCAGCACCATGTACACAATGAAGTATTGGAGCAACAAAAGCCACATGAAAAACTAAATAAAATTTATTCTCTCTTTCCCTCTCTTTCACACTGCCCTTCTCTTTAAAAAATAAACTCTAAAAACTCAAGATAATAATAATAAGAACAACAACAATAATGACCAAATAAAAGGACAATAGACCTAAATAGACAATTCCCTAGCAAGATATATGAATGGCCATAAAGTTTATAAGTAAATGCTCAACATCACTAAAGGTTATGATTTGAATATGAAGTGTCCCCCAAATCTCACATATGGCAGTGTGGTAAGGCTGAGTTGAAATGATTGAATTATAAGAGCCTTCACCCAATCAGTAAGTCAAGCCCCTCTCAAGAGAACCAAAAAGAGTCAGGAGTGGTTGGAGGAGTTGGGTCATTGGGGGCATGTATGTGGTGTATACACTTTGTACATGGCAGTGGAGTCTCTGTGTTTCCCCATGTGATGATTTGACTGACTTCCCTTTGCCACATTCTTCTGCCCTGATGTTCAGCCTTACCTCAAGCCCCAGTGGAATGGAGCCAGCTGTCTATGGGCTAAAATTTATGAAATTGTGAACCTCCAAATAAACTTTTCCTACTAAAATTGTTTTTGTTGGGTATTTATTTTAGTAGCAACAATAAAAATGCTGACTAAAACATTAATCATAGAGGAAATGTAAATTAAAACCACAATGAGCTATCAAAAAGACTAACCATAACAATAGCACATGAGGATGTAGAGAAATAAGAACAATTATATACTACTGGTGGAAATTTAAAGTAGTGCATCCACTATGGGATGCACTATGGGGAGCAGTATGGAGAGTCCTCAAAAAATAAAATAGATCCAGGAATATCACTCTTGGAGATTTTATATATATATATATATATATACATATATATATATATATATATATATACACACATCCAAAGGGAATGAAATCGGTATGTTGATAGGGAATCTGCACTGACATGTTTATTACCCCATTAACAATATCTGAAATATGGAAACAACTGAAGTGTCCATCAACTGATGAATGACTTTAGAATATGTGGTACCTATACACAGTGGGATATAATTTAGTCATTAAAAAATTGATAGAATCCTATTATTTATAACAACATGGCTTTGAAGGTCATTCTGTTATGTGAAATATGACAGTCATACAAAGAAAAAAAAATCAAATGACCTCACTCATGTTTGTAAAAAAAGAGTGATTCTTAGAATTGGGGAGTAGAATAATGGTTACCAGAGGCCAAGAAATGAAAATGGAGAGAGAATTGGGAAAATTTAGTCAATGACAAATAAATTCTAGTTTGATAAGTAAAATAAGTTCTAGTGTGATTTCATACAGATTGATAATTACAATTCCATGTGTATTTTAAAAACACTAGAAGAGGGGCTGTAGTGATGGCTCAGCAATTACAGATTTTGCCTGTCAGGTGCATTGACCTGGTTTCAAATCCCAGTACCATGCACACAATGAAGTTTCAGAACAATGAAAGTCACAAGAAAAATTAAAGAAAATTGATTTTCTCTCTCTCTCTCACTGTCTCTCTCTCTTCCTAAAAACAAAAACAAAACCCAGTAGAAGAAAGTGTTTTGAGTGCTACCCAAAATAAAGAAACAATTTCAGAAAGTAGATGTTTCCTTGATTTAGACTACAGTAGAAAACACATACATACATCAAAAGGTAAAATCGTACTCATGAATACACTCAACTGGTTTTTTTTTTAAGAGAAAGGGACAGTGAAAGAGAGAGAATCAATTTTTGTTTAATTTCTGATGTGGCTTTCAGTGCTCCATCATTTCACTGTGTATGTGGTGCTAGGGTTTGAACTCACATACTCATGCATGCCAGGCAAGTGTCATAACTGCAGAGTCACTGCTCCAGCCCAAATACACTCAATTTTTATGCATCGTTTAAAAGTTTTAGGAAGATGCTTTGGAAAACCATAGGTCATCCAAAGACTTTATCAGATAAACACACAAAAAAAGCTAATTTCCAATATGGACTGGAGATATGTGTGTGTGTGTGTATATATATATATATATATATATATATATATATATATATATGTATGTATGTATATAAAAATATATATATATGTATGTATATAAAAATATACATATATATATAATTTTACTTCATCTGATTGTATTTACTAACATCTTAAAGAAAAAAGCATGAATAATTGCAAACAAATATACTTAATGTAAACACACATCAATCTGAATCGCCAGTAAAATAATACCAGTGAATGTAAATATGCATAACATTAAATTCAAGTGACCCTCCTACATAACTTTATGAGATAGTCTGAAATTGAGTGTTTGCTTTTGGGATCAAAAGTTAAAAGATCAAAATTATAACATACAAAGAGACCTCACAAATCATGGAACTCAATTTAAGGAATAGAAGAAATGCATACAGCATTTGTATCAACAGGCAGCTTTTGGTGCTCCTGCTGATCTGGGTCCAATGGGACTCCAATGAAGATCACTCAGCTCTACTCATATGTGTCTTAATCAGATTTAAATGGTAATTTGAGCTTCCAGCCAAACCAAAAACTACAATTCAAAGCTAAGCATGTGTGATTACAGTAATAGGAACTACAGAAAACATGAACGTTAATGTAGCATTCAGGTGAAGAATATTAAGTATTTTCACCTGTTTCCTCATTGAATGTAATTGGTTCACATTAATTTATTCATTCCACATTAATAAGAATTTCTGTATTAAATCTGGAGATTATTTATTTGTACAACCAAATGTTGTACAATTCTATTGGGGGATAAGAATGCTTATAGATATGCTGTAAGTAACACCGTGGAATGTTTACTGGATGACCACAAATGTAAATTTTTTTCTGTATTGTCTTTTTTTCCTCTTTTTAATTCTTCTTTTAAGAATCTCTTTCAATTCAGAAATACCTGCAATTATTTAGTTAACATTGGCTGATCAGAATTGATATTGCATGTAAAATGTAGGTATTTTGCAACATTATATTTACTTTTACCCCATTTTCATCCTTTACCCTTTAGTCATTATATATAATAAATAAACATTTTATAAACTCTTTAAAACAATATCAATTTTTAAAAAAGTAGTTGTCATAATTAATTGAGAAACAAATGTTTTATAATTAGTATTTCTGTACTTTCTCTTTTATCTAAACCTTAAGATTCTACATTCCCACTGAAATCCTTCCATTTCATTTTCATGAGCTTAGCATTTCTTCTAATGCATATCTGCAGATCTTTTAGGATAATTTATCTAGATTTTTTCCTTTTGAAAATGATAAAAAATACAAAACATAAAACTTACCATCTTAACCTCTTCCAAATTTATCGTTCATTAATATAAGTATATTTGCAATGCTGCAAAACCAACATTCAGAACTTTTTATCTTGAAAAACAAAACTCTATGCCAATTAAACAACACTCCTTTTAACCCTCCTACCCTCAGCCTCTGGAAAGCAACATTCTATTTCCTTTTTCTGTGAATTTGACTATTTCAGATACCTTTTATATGTGGAATCACAAAATATTTGTTTCATAGTAATTGGTTTACTATACTGAACATGATGTTGATTAATCTATGTTATAGCATGTCATAATATCCTTCTCCTTTAAAGCTGAATAATATTCCATTATATGTAAATACAGCAGTTTAATATATTTCCCTTTTAATATACAATGCTTCTTCCACCTGTTGACTACTGTAAATAATGTTGTTATACTACAATGTTGCTAGGTTGCTAGTGTACATAGTGTTGGTAGAAGGCTTAAACACTAGAGCTAATTTCTTACACATTATCTTGTCCCCATTGGTAAGGAGAGCAGATTTCTTTCAGTTCTAAAGCACCATGTTGCTTGCCACTCCTGTTAACAATTTATTTGAAAGCATTTTAAGTTATCTTCGTTCTTGAAAAATATTTTCACTGGATGTAACATTCCTGGTATACAGAATGGTATTTTGTTGCTCTTGCCATTTTTCCCCTAGTACTTTCAAGATACTGTTCCAAAATCCTTTGGCTTCCATCCTCTATGATGATAAGTTCACAGTCATTCTTATTCTTTGCATTTATTATTTAATGTTTTATTCTTGTGTGACTGCTTTCAATTTTTTCAGTTATTTGGATATGTTGTAACTAAATATGCTTTTGTTTGTGTTTACCCCAGATATTATGAACACATAAATATTTATTTTATCAAATTTGGAATTTTTTTCATCTATTATTTTTCATACATATTTCTTGCATCAATTTCTATCTTCTTCTTTAGCCTTTTAAAAGCTATCACTAAGATCCCCATAGTTTTTAATCATTTTTGCGAATTTTTTTCTTTTTCTAGGGAAAAAGAACATTTTTGATCTTGTATATCTCCATTTAACCCAGCCATTTTAAGAAAAATTCAAATATTATAATTTTCAATTGTAAATTTTTATTTGGTTCTTTTCTGTATTTTATATTTCTTTGTTGTAAATTTTATATTTTATCACTTATGTATTTTGTTCATCACCTAACTGAACATAACTATGATAATTGTTTTAACATCTTTGTCTGATGATTTCAACATTGATATATCTTACAGCTGTCCTTTGATGATATTACTTACTCTTCAAAATAGACCATAATTCTCTTCTTCTTTGTATGCTTGCTAATGTGAGTTGTAATACAGATATTGTAGATGTTATATCAGAGTTATACAGTCCTGTGAAGAGTGTTGTTTGCTAAAATTGTCACTAAAATATTTATATTCAAATTGCAAAATATGCTTCAACTAGATGGCAATGTTGGAGACACAATATCAGAAATCCTTTTCCATAAGCTACTTTGCATCTTCCCTGTGCATATCTGACTGAAAATTAGCCAATGAAATGAGAATTAATAAGAAGTAACAGGTTTGATTTAATAGACATATTTGGGATGAGCATATTTAAGGATTTTATCCCCCTGGGTAATCCCCTTTTGCTCTCTTTTATGAACCACAGACTTTTCTCTCACATGACTTGAGCCAAAATATTGTGCACTCTCTTATTTTTAACCACCATGTGTCACACCTATAATCCCTCCTTAAACTAAAGCTACATCGTTTCACCCTAAGACAAACCCTTTACAAAAATGGAGCTGCCTTCCAAAAGAAATCTACTTTGTTTTGTTAACAAACAATGTCATATAATTTTGACTTTTGAGTAGTTTATATTTGTTATATGTGAGAGATTCATTACATTAAATTCTTAAAAAGCTTTCCTGAAAGCAAAAGTGTACTTAACTTTGAGCAATCTTTTTCTTTTAAGAGAGAATAAAATAATAAACTCAGAATAATCTTGAAACTGTCTTGTTACTGCCACGCTACTGAGTCACCAAACTATGTATAGAAAAGTATTTTGTACACAAGGAGAAAAAAAATCTCAGACTGGTAATTTAGCATACTCTTCATTTGAGGGCTTAGTGAGGAAATCATCTTGGACTTATAAAAGAAAGTAACTTTTTTGCTCACCAAACTTCATTATCCAGGTATATACCAAGAAATTTAATATATTTTTTCAGTTCTGGACAGCAAATAAAAATTAGTATATAATCAGTGTTCATATATGGAGAGAATTCAGATTATTGGTGTAACTTTCTCTTGACCAGTTTTGAAAATCATGACCATTTAAATGACTACTGTACTAGTAAGAGATGTCTTTACTATAAAAACATTCCTCTGTTTCTTCCCCAAAAAGTGAAAATATTTGTTTTATTTTAGATTTGAACAAATTCTAATAAGCATTATGCTGATGGTATCTATTCCACTGTGAATTCTTAGCGGTCCTTCTTTAACAGCTATTGCATCTGCTATAAAAGAAGCCTGATAGAAAAAAAAAAACTATTGGACATTGTCCAGGATAAAAATGTACAAGGAGTAAATGAAATGCATTTTAATACACTGCTACTGATACTACAGTTTTTAACCAGTATATATGTGCATGCACATTCCTGTGCACCTACACAAACACAAATAAGATCACACCCTGGGAGCGGGGGTCAGAGAACAAAGTAGGAATAATGAAAAATTATAATAAATGGAAATGATCAACAACCACTGCAGAGTTTTCATGATAAAGCTGCAACTATGTTTTGGAAGAAAATCTCCCATTTTCATGGCACAAACTCTGCTTGCTATCTCCTAACCATATGTTAGGGAATTTTCATTCTCTAGAAGCAATGATAATAAAACAGAATATGACAGAAATCACTTTTCTACATTAAAGATATATCACTGAATAATGAGTTTTTATGGAACACAAGGTTGGCCATGGATCCTTTAGGAATCAAAGATATCTCATCACTAGAGTTAATAAATTGTTTTTAGTTTCTATTATAATTCACAACTTATGTTGAGTAACAATTAGTAATTTATCACACAGATACAGAATAAAACAATGCATTCAAAATATTTGCTTGATTAGGTAAATATGAAAAATAATGATTAAGATGAAAACTACATAGAAAAAGGAAAATATCTGAATAACATTATAAATGTTCGCTTCCAGTAAATGACTTTTTTATATTGGTATTTGGAAAGAGCCAAAGCAAAGCTAATCAATAAACTAACATCACTATCAATCACAGAGATGCTTCAAGTTGTGAAGAGATTCATGTGGATTTGGAATAAGAGTGACGTGTAAATTTTTAGAGTAAAGACAACCTGAGAATGGATCCGATGAAACTTAAGCTCAACCTTCCTTAGAATCTATGTACTGACAGTATAGTTGTCTGCCAGAAATAACTACAAACTTCTTCTGAAAACTCGAATAGGAATTACCTATGTGAACATAAACCAGAGTTCACAAATTGTCTTTTGAAATATTTTCACGTATTTCCCGTTTTGTTTAACGTGAAAAGACTGAATCTCAATACATGTTTCTGTCTCTCAAGGCTGCAGCTGGCTTTTCTTTCGCTTGCAGTTTCAAACCTGGTTTTTGTAAGAGTCTGGGTAAAAAAGGAGGTCAAGGACCTAGAGGGCGGAAGAAGCATATCTAAAGTTAAACTGAGGGAAGCATTGAGACCGCCTCGTATTGGAATAAAATCTCATCAAACACCAAACAGGTGCTGAATTCACAGTGAAGAAAGCAAAAATCAGACTCAGTTCCATTTGTTAAGAATCCTGAGTACACGTTCACCTACTAGCTTTCTTGTTTTTGTACTTTTTTTTAACACTACAAAGGAGACCATTAGATACATGATTGAGAATGATGATAAATCTAAAATATTCTTGAAATTAGAGAAACTTTCATATTTTAATAGCCACAGATCTAAATTTAATGGTAACATAATCTTCATGTAAATGGATATAATAATTCAGATATCATTCTCCATAAAAATGTCATTATTGTCAACTTAGAATATTTTTAACATTTACAGTATATGCCTGTGTATTTAGAAGATAAAATTTTCACTTCCTATGGCTAATTAATAGTTTTTATTACAAAAATTCACATAAGTGAGGTTGTATTGCATTTCTGTTCATTCCCTAATATAACTATTGTCTATCATGTGTGAGGCTGTGGGTTTGATCTCCAGCACCACAAAATAAACTTTTTTAGAAAGCCCTGTTATTTACTCTCTTATAAGTGACTACACTACTATGCACAAAATTTTAATATATGATCTAAGGAAATGACATTCTCAGATCTATGCTAAACTGTGCAATGATTAAATTATGCAAATGCTATTACTCAACAAGACAGGAATCTTGTTACATAAAAAATGCTGACTTACTGAAAAATGCTAATGTCCAATTGTTAAGAGCTTCCTCTGAGAATAACTTTCATGTAAAATTAACTGTTCTAACAAGATTTGACATAAATTAAATCTGCAGATGAATGAATAATTTATGGGTGCAGGACTGAATGCCAGAAGTTCCTGGATAGGTTTGCTTATTCTAAATTGCCAAGATGCACTCACTAAAGTAAAATTAACCTTCAATCCCAACAAACTGCCTATTACTTTGTGTATTTATGTGTGAATTTAACATATTTATTCGTTCACCCTTTTTCATTTTATACCCTTAGCTATTTCATTTTATACCCTTAGCTAAAATTTGAGGTTACAATTCATCTCTAAACCATTGAATTATCATTCTGTTGGATTAATTGGAAGACTTAGTAAAAATAGATGAATAACTATGAATAAGCAGATTTGCTGAAAGCAAAAAATTTAACAATGTTTAAAAGGCTAACATTTATGACAAAGTACTTGGTGATCACTGTGTAAGAAAATGTGCAGCTGGTTTGCATTCTTCTGATTTGCTCTCTTAAAATCTGCTCAGAATAGAAACAAACATTAGTTAATGAAACACCCTATTCTTAATTTATTTTCCAGTTAAAAGTTAATTTGATTATTAAAGAACTTTTGGGAAACAGAAAAAGGAAAAAGAAAAAGAAATAACACAGTAACAATGAATCTAAAAATAATTGAATGAGGAAATGAGATAATGTGTGAGCTGTCCATGGAAAACTGGTTGATTTCTTTAGGACTGATGCACCAAAGATATTGACAATTTTCTTTACACTATGCCCTATAATTTTGAACATTTTTCTTGTATGCACATGTAAGGAAAATTTTAATCAAATAAACTTCAGATTTCTTTTCAAAATACATTTTTGAAAGATACAGTATTTTTATGAATAGATGATCATCACAGACAGCAAAACATTTCAAAATCAGCAGGGACTGCACATGAATTAATAAAATTACATATTTATGAACCAATTATAATATTTACACAGGCCAAGCAGATCCCTGTACATTTAATTATAATTTGATACTCTTTTGAATAAACTTAGCAACAGTGGCAAAACCCAATAGACTATATTAACATTTTACAAATGAATTACAAGTTATGGAATATAGAATTATTTTTTGTGACTTTAGGGTCATAACTAAAATCCCAGGTACCTGAAAACAGAAATAAGTGGAATGTCTTACCACTTGTCAAGTGCATGCTAAAATCAATAATTTTATAAGCAATGAATCACACTATTATTATGCTATGACATAAATATGTCATTATAGTATTGTTTATTTGGATGAATTTTAAATATTCAGTAACTAAGCATTAATCCATTTGAGAGCTGTTGTATTTTGATGTTTATTTATATTATGATTTTAAATTTTTTCTTGTTCTGAAAATGTCTAAGAAATCAATGATTCTTTAAATCCAAGTAATTAAGAGGAAAAAAATATAGAATATGATGTAATACTAATTTAAATAGATTATTTTGTGTTCTATACAGTTAATGAAAACTATTAACAACCTGTAAGAAAGTTTCAGGTAGACAAAAGTTTGAAATGTAGTTATTTTTTCTTGCTTTTTTTCAATTAATCTCTGCAGCAGTGTGTTTTGTGTGTGTGTGTGTGTGTGTGTGTGTTTTAATGTAAGTACCTTATATATACCATGGAATTCTACTCAGCAATTAGAAACAATGATATTGTAGCCTTTGAAGGTAAATGGATGGTTATGGAAGAAACTATGCTGAGGGAAATAAGTGTAACCCAGAGAACCAAGAGTTGAATATCTCCACTCATCTGTGGAGGCTGGAGCTAGACCCTGGCCACTGAGAAAGGAGGTCAATTCTCATGTTTTAAATCTGAATAAGGTGTAATGTCATACAACTTAAGTCATTCGTAGAGATGTATTGGGAAGGAGGTGGGGAGGGATAAGGGTGGGTAATTTGGGGGCTCTCTTGGGGATAAATTTAATTTTCAGGATTTATTTATATATTAGATTATTTCATTAGAAGTGTATTTGATTGTTCAACAAATAAATTTCTTAATAAAAAATATAAGGACCTTTAAAAATTGTTAGTATGGCATATCATTTGACATCCCTTTGCCCACACACTCAATATAGAGAGGATTTTTTTAATCCACCCTGATGCTCTACTGTTAACTTTTCTATTTAGAATCACACAAAGTTATTGTACATATAGCTGTATTAATATCTAACACATTTGCAACTATGTGTTGCACACAGACATTATTTATACTTATTTCTATTTCTTTTTAACTATATAAATTCTGAGCCAGAAATATGAAAGGGAAAAAATAATTGATATTCTAAGAGAACACAGACAATACAATCATACCAAATTGTAGCTACCCATGAGTCCCGGGCACCTACTCATGAGTCCCGGGCAGCAAACGGTGCGGTCCAAACGAGCTGGATCCTTCCGCTGGAGGCCAAATCAGGATGAATTAGGAGGGGGTGGCGAGGGGGCGAGTGCCCGCGGCCGATGGCTTGGACCTCCCTTACTCTTTCCGAGGGTCCATTCCCTCCTGGCTGGGGGAAAATAAATCAGCCTCACGTGTGGATGGCAGCTTAGAACTTACCGTTTATTCCCAAGGCACATGGATAGTTATAGGGAGGGCAGACAGCTAAGGAACCAATGGTGAAGTGGCAGATTGGCTTATCCCAGCCAATGAGGGTCTGCTACGTTGGTGTTGTCATCTATCACCAACCGGAAGGTGTGGAGAAAGAGAGAAAGTAGCTTTCAGGCGCAGGCTCGCAGCTCCTTTTTGCTCAGAGCGCGCGAAACATGAAAGAGGAGGAGAGGGAGAAGTGTCATGGTGTCCAGCGCAGCGTTTTTCTTTTGCACAGTGCCCAACACCAAATCTCATTTAAAACATAATAAGCAGAAAAGGAGGGAAATCTTCTCCCTGGAGAATCCCTTTAAATGTTTTTTTACAGGTCAGACTCTGCTGACAATGAAATTCCACAATTTGTTTGATGAGATGGACTTTACTTCTGTTCGCTTTTGAAGAATAATACCTCTGGATATCAAATTGTAAGGTTTGTGACTTTTTATTCTCTGACCTAATATTTTTTGTCTTTGCTTCTAGCTTGCACAGATAAGAAGCCTGATTAGTAGCCTTATTTCTCTGTAGATAAGGTCTTGTTTTCCTCAGATTTCATTGAAGATTTTCCTGTTTTTTGCTTTTCTTTGGTTTGAATATGGTAAGCCTATATGAGTTGCATTTTTGTTGTTGCTGCTATTGTTTAGTTTTTTTGTTTGTTTCTTTTGGTTTTTCATTTGTTTGTTTGGTACTCATTCTTTTCGGGGTTCTCAATGCTTCCTGAACATGGAGTTCTGAGTACCTCATAAATTTTGGAAAATTCATGGGCATTATAACTTGAAATACATAACCTGTTCTATTCTTTGCTCTTCTGGTATTATAATAACATACATTCTGTTCCTTGGGTATTATATGACATTTTCTGAAATGATTTTTACTGTTTTTGTTTTTTTCTCTTTGCATTTCAGTTAGGTATATTTATTGACATATCTTGCAGGTCACTTGATTCTTTCCTGGGTCATGACTAGTCTAGTGACAAGTCCATCCAAGATAGTCTTCATTTCTGTTACTGTTTTCTTGATTTCTAGAATTCCCTTTGATATTTTTCTTAGCACTTGTATCATTTTCATTTATATTACTCATCGATTCCTGCTTGTTTAAACTGGACTGCATTATAGTCCTTGACATATTAATCATAATTATTTTATATTCCTTGCAGGACAATTTCAAAATCTGTTCTGTAGATAGAGTAGTGATGTTTTCTTTCTGTCCAGCCTGTCCTTTGTTTTTGTCTTTAGTGTGACTTTTACTTTTTTTAATTAGTTTTTTTAAGAAAGAGGGGACAGTGAGAAAGAAAGAGAAAGAAGCAATTTTTATTTAGTTTTTCATGTGATTTTCATTCCTTGGACACTTCGCTTCGTACGTGGTGCTAGGGTTTGAACTTGCGTACTCACGCATGCCAGGCAAGTGCTGCAACCTCTGAGCCACCACTCCAGCCCTGCCTTGCACTTTTTATTGAAAGCCATGCTATATATATTGGATCATAGAAAAGGAAGAAAATAAGCCCTCAGTGTGAGATTTTAAGTTAATCTCTCTAGGAATCAGTCTATATTAAATTTGTTGTAACTGTAAGTACCAGCAATTTAAATTTTCTTTGGGGTAACTATGATTTGCATATCAGGTATCTCTCAGAAGATCCCGTTAATGGAAGAACATGCAAATGTAATATGACTGGATTGTGAGAACTGTAACCTAATCAGTATATCCTAATTTGAATGAGCTGACTAGGTAGTCACTGTAGGCAACTCTCTCAAATCCCCCTATGCCTCCCTTCTTTCTTGCACCCTTGAGTCCCGGCAACTTTGCCTTTCCCCCATAGAGTTCACGCCTCCAGCTGAAAGCCATGGAGTTGGCCATCTGTGGACTGAGACCTCTGAAGCTTTGAGCACCAAATAAACTTTTCCTCCTCTAAATTGTTCTTGTCTGGTATTTGATCACAGTTATGAGAAAACTAATTAAAATGGGGGTCTTGATTTTTTACTCCCTTGTTATCCTGCACTTTCTCCCTAAGACCTTCATATATAGGTTCCATGCTTTGTAGTCCTTTCAACTGCAATTCAGGATTCAATATTATTGTATTTAAACCTTGATGTGATGATCAGCTGTGGGGTGGGGGAAACGTTATATAATCCTATGATAACTATCAGTCTTTTAATGTACCTGTGTTCCTCTCCTATGTCCTTCCATGTGTCTCTTTAGTAACCTAACCAAAACTTTATATGACAGAGTGGGCTGGAGTTGGGTAATTATGCTTTCTTCAGGTTTTTATTATGGATGAAGAAAACTGGGTATATTTGATAATATTTATTTTCTCCCAATATTTATTTTTGACTTTTCACTGTGGGAACCTATTAGAATTTCTGTAGGTATACCTGTGAAAGAGTGGGGGTACTCCAAAAACTACTCCCCCAGGGATTTCTCACTTTAAAGCTACTACACATTGGTCTCTAGCAATTTGTCAGAGTTGTTTTAGCACTTTCTGCTCCAGGTAAGCCAAGTTAGCATAACTTCCTGGATTCATCTCTCTTTCCAGATTTTGAGATGATTGTTTTCCTTTTTTTTTAAATTTTTATTTTTGAACAACCTTACAAATTTTTAACAAAATAGTATAAAATATGTATAGTTTCTGGATACTAGATTTACCACCAATTTCCCACCCGTATCCCTCCCTTCCCTTACCCACAATATCTCTAAAAAAGTATTAGACTGTATAACATTACACCTTATCTGGATTTAACACATGATAATAGACCACCTTTCTGAATGGCCAGGGTCTAGTTCCAACCTCCACAGATGAGTGAAGACATTCAACCCTTGGTTCTCTGGGTTAAGCTGATTTTACTCAGCATAATTTCTTCCATAGCCATCCATTTACCTTGACCTCAATTTTTGGATGGATCCAAGAAGCTATTGATTTTCATTATGATCAGTTTTATTTTAATATTGTAGAGACTTGGAATTTCCACTTCCAAGATCTTAATGTGTCATAGCTTAAAACAGAAGTATTAAGTACATTTAAGAGTAATCAAAAATAACTTTTTGTGAAATTAACATCAGAAAGGTAAATAATCTATATAAGCCTTAAGATGGATTTTAGTTTCTGAAACAAAAAGAATATAAAATCACTAAAGAGAGAAAGTAATTAAAACTGCCAAATTTAGTAATTGAATATATTAAGCAAAAAAGTATATATGAATAGTATTGTTATAAAAGTTGAAGAACTGAAATTTTGTGTGCATTCAGACAGACACATTTAAAAACAACTTCATCTTACTTTCCTTTTATAGCACAATATATGACCATGCAAAGAAAATTTCCACATAAATCCAAAGGACCAAAGAAGAAATGGTAAATTATTCACTATCTCACTACCCAGAGATAAACACAAAAAGTGTGATTTATTTACCTTCATGCTGTTGTCTCTTTTCATTCAAAAATATTATTATTTACACAAATATTATACACAGACATTTTTCTATTTTGCAAATATCGTATCTTAAAGATAATGCTGCTCTCTTCCCAAATACATGGCTAATTCCATACCTGCAAAGGATTATTTTTCTATGCACCTGTGTGAAGATATAGATATGTACTCATATTTATAAATAATTCTGTACACTTTTGTATAAGTTGTATGATATTGTACTAATATGTTATAATGTAATTTTTCAATTTGATCAATTCAATTTGAACATCAGTTCAAACAAATCTTTCTCTATATCTGGACTCTGAGTAGCATTTTATTCCACATGTCTTCTAGTTAATGTATCCACATCTCTATTAATAAATGTCAAAACTGTTTCCAATATTTTTTAATTCTATGGAACAATCAAAATGTTTACTCACATCATACATTCTATTTTTTCACTTGATTATTAAACTTATCTTCAATTATAAGCTTCTTACTTCATTAATAGTTAGCTGGCAGCAGTTATAACCCAAAACCAAATTATCAAATAACTGTCAAGAATCACAGCTAACATTATCAACTCAAAGTGTCTTCACATCACTCCATTCAGAATTTACAAAAATTTGATATCAGCATACTCCAGCAAGCATGGAAGAAGACAGGACAAGTCAAGCCTCACTCTGCAATGTAAGTACTTGACTGATTTCGTCAAATGGTAGACACTGCAGAGGATTTGGGGGAGAGATACCTGTTGAGCCTTCCCTGAGAATTACTGGCCTTTGCTACACTTCAGGCCTCACATTTAACAGACTATTATTTTATGTACTTAAAATCATAGCCATGGGCTGGAGCGGTGGCTCAGCAGTTATGGCACTTGCCTGGCATGCACAGAGTGTTGGAGCAATGGAAACTAGATGAAAAACTACATAAAGTTGGTTCTCTCTTTCTGTCTCTCTCTCTCTCTCTTTCTCTCTCTCTCTCACTGTCCTTCTCTTTCTTTAAAAAAGCAAAAAGAAAAACAGCCATGGAAATTTGCTTTCTTCAATCTCACTGGTTTAACAACTCTTGCCCAGCTTGAAGTCATTCTTCAAGGATGTTGAAATTATGGCCACAATAGTGTAAGGAAGGTTAAAAATCCATTCTCCTGAGAGTCATTATAGTTTCTATTTGTAAGAATTACATCTACTAAATATATCTGTCTTACAAACAAGTATATAGTATACAAGTATACAAATATATATATATATATAAAACATATGATATGCAACCATAATTATAATTAGCTTGACAATAATTCTGTGCAATTATTGGAGAATTCAAAATTAATTTGGTGAATGACAGTTGACTAACATCAATATTTTAAGTGAATTTAATTTTCTTTTAACTCTGGTTCAAACTTCATGTGATTTGATTCATACTACAACCTGTTAATAGATATTTTAGTGCATTTTCATATATGCATAATCAGATTATCTGCTGTCAGTCCAGATTTTGACAGAAACATAAAAGTTAGAACAAATATTCCAGATGTGAAAATTTTATATTGAATCAGGAGCTCCATAGATTTTGAAATAGCTGAGAAATTATGAACATAGTAGCCTACCATGAATATTTACACTTCATGCTGTGAAGAGTGGGTTCTCAAAAGCACAAAAGTTGGTGGGATTCTCAAGAATTTATTAAGCATCCTCCATATATTCAGTCAGTTAACTAGGTCCTTTCTCAGAGTTGATAAAATTCAATACAATCGGAAACAGACTGATTGTTGGCTAAACTAATAATAACCTCAACATGGTTGAATTTTTACAAGAGCAGGAGGAACCTTGCCTATGACGCTTGGGGGTGAAGGGAGGGTGGTGGGTGGTGAACGGGAGGGATATCAAGGCAGCTGGAGGGAGGAAGTATGGGGGTATCAATGCAGTGGGGAACCTTCAACTTCCATGAGAAGCCCAACTAACATAATGGTAAAGTAGGAGGAAACATGGAATTTGGGGGGTACCCATAGGTGGGAGACCATGGAAAGGCATCAGTCTCAGCTTGCTCTGTCTTTAAGCATGTGTTCATGATTGAATGGCAATGATTCCCTCTTAAATGTAAGACTATCTTGAACAAAAAAAAAATCAACTCTTATTGGAGAATAGACTTCACTCCACCTTCTGAGTTACTTGTGAATATCTTGCTATGGAAAATTCTAATCCAAAACTGTACATGGAAGGACACTTTTGCAAAAGTAAGTATTATATTATTCTCTATGATGAAGAAAAGACCTTAGAAGATGATATACTGGCAGCAGACAACCCAGTACAATCTATACCATTTCCAACTTATATTTACATGCAATCATTTAATACACTGTTATTTTGTAAATGAGGAGGATAGCAGCAACAAGTCTCTACCTATCGTGATGTAATTATTCTTCATACCACTAAAGACATACTTCCTTTCTCCCTAAAGGAAGTAGCATTCTCTATCCAAAGTTCAGTCACATTACCCACTTTTTGTACTATTTTTCAAATATTTTGTTATAGAGTTAAACATCATTAACACAATTTTTATGTATCATGTTATAAGAACAATAGATATATATATACCTCCAAGGGAAAGGAAATATACATACTTAACATAATCCATATATTTCAACTGGCTGTATGGCTGGGTTTATACCTTTCCTTTTCCAGTACTAATTCATTATTTTCTTTGCACTCATCTAGTACTTGGCCATGATTCAGTTTATCATGATTGCTTATTTGGCAGAAAGACCTAAACATTCACTGCTACGGAGACTTAATCATTAATGGCCTTTCTTATTTTGGATTGTTATATTTTAACTTTTACTTCTAATTCTGACTCAGTGACTATTAAGCAAAGAAAATATATTGAGCCTGATTCTTCTTCTTGTCTCATCTGTATTATTCATACTATTACTTCTTGATCATCAGAATCAATTATTTCACATTTTCCCTTAAGTGGCACCAACGTATTAAATAAAACCACATGCAAACCAGTATTAACTTTTTCTTATCCAAATGCTTCTTCCCTTCTGAAGAGGCTGCCTCTGCAAGCTTTCTCTGCTCACAGAGTGTATGGTCTGCCTGCACTCTGCTGCCATGATTTCCTGTTGTTGCTGAGACTTGTTAAAGGTTATGGTTGGTTTTGTAAGAAATGGAAATTGAAGAATAAAATGATGCTGAGGAAAATATGCCTATTGTATTCAACTGTGTGACCACAATTCTGTTGTTTCTGAGCTCACGTGCGTTAGCACTTTTTGGCTCCTTTAGTAGCCTTTCAAAAATTTACTGTTCTCTAGTATTCTTTCTCAAATCCCCATTGTCTTGTTACTCTTTTCTGTTCATGAAGAACAGTGATACCTTCCAGTATGAATCACCACAGTTTTCTACAACTTTTCTATCCAACCACTTCCACTTGCAAATCATGTTATTTTACTTTTAAGATGTTAAGGATGCTGAATATTTTTCATATATTTGTTGGAGATTTGCATCACTTCTTTTTAGAATTTTCCATTTAATTCATTGGCTTTTTATTGATTGTGATATTTGGTTTTTAGATGTTAAGTTTTTGGGCTCTTTATATATATTCTGGATACTAATTCTCTATCTGGCAAATTGTTGCTCCCACTCCATAGGCTCTCTCTTCGTGCTCATCTTTCCTTTGGTTTGCAGAAGCTTTTAATTTTATGTAATCTCATTTATTAACTCTTTTTGTTCCCCTGAGTTTTTGGGATCTTATTAAGGTAGTTGACACCTGCACATATATGTTGAGTGTTGACCCTGTGCTTTCTTCTATTAGTTGCACAGTTGCTCATCTAATTAATTCCTTTTTAGTTAATTTTGTGCAGGGAAATACATTAATTCTTCCACATGAATTTTAGGACTCTAAAGAATACCATTGGTATTTTGTTCAACATCTTTAGCAACTGAGGAAATAAAAATCGATAACATTGAGGTTGCATCTCAGTTGTAAGAATAGCAGTCATCAAGGAAGCAAAGAACCATGCATGTTGGTGCACGCATGCCAAAAAAAAAGAAATTAAATAGCAATAAATGCTAATAAGGATGTGTGAGGTAATGGTACACTTACATATTGTTGGTGGTACTGCAATTTAATACAATCACTTCAGAAATCAAAATGGAGACTTCTCAAAAGAATAGAATGAAACCATCATATGACCCAGCTAGCCTATTGCTTACTTATCCAAAAGAACTAAAATCAACATACCTCAGTGATACAGGCTTACCAATGTTCATAACACAACAATTAACAGCAGTCAAGTAATGGAATCAGCCTAATCAGTTGAGAGAGAAGAATGGGAAGGAAAGAAGGGAAGAATGGAATCAGTCAGGCATATATGAATATATCACAGTGAATTCACTTTATAATGCACCTCTACATATGTATACATATGTAGAGGTGCATTATATGCATATTATATATATATACATATATATGTATATATATACACACATATATACATACATGCATACATATATACATATACATATGTAGAGGTGCATTATAAAGTGAATTCACTGTGATATATTCATATATGTATATATGTGTGTATATATATACATATATATGTGTATATATATACACAGAAGGAAGGTCAGAAAGTATAGGAAGGGGACCAAAGGGAGGAGGGAGGGGAGAGAAAAGAAAAGTACTGGGAAATAAATGGAGAAAATTATGTTATGTGCATATATGAATGTCACAATGAACCCCACTACTAGTTGTAATAATTATACACTAATAAAAACATATTTAAAGAATGTTAAAGATAATGTATCCCTCATGTGTTCAAAGTTAAACCTTATATTTCTTATTCTTAGTGCACATTTTTTTACCACTCTGCTCTGCTGTGCTGTCATTCTTACTAGTGTTCAACTTCTTTTTAAAAAAATATAAAGGTGGTATACACGGCCCACAAACTGCTTCACCTTTTAATCCATTGCAAGTTTGGGAGTAGGGGATTCTGCAAAATATGCTCAGGTTTTCTAGTTCAAAAGGACTCAGAGCTCACTGAAAGCTGGGATACTTATTGTTAAAGTGTTTTGCAGGAAAAGGATAAAAAGTAGAATATGCCAAGGGAAGACGATTATAGGCAAAAGTCTAGGAAAGTGCCAAACATGTGGCTTTCATTGTCTTTTCTCTGTGGAAGAATATTGCTTTCTTAAGTGTATGTGTGACAGTGCACATAGGATATGCATCCAGGGAATTTCACCTGAGTGTTGACATCCAGTGTTTTTATTGGGGCTACATTACTGATTGCCCATATGCCTGGCCCCGCTCTGGAGTTTACGTTCATAATGTGTGACACCATGACCCTAAATCAGATTGTAGTCTACATGACATGACTCAAGGCCTACAGGAAAGCAAAGACACCCCTTCTCGGAAACCAAGGGAAAAGGACAAACTTGTTTGGAGCAAGGATAAATTTTTTATTGCATACTTTTCTGTTCAAACTTGCATTTCCTAAAATTGTTCTTTTCCTCAATATTTCCCTCTAGCAAATTTTTTTTTACCTTTTCATTCACAATTCTTGAAGTCTCTACTTAACTCATTTCTCTCTCACTTCTCCATGCACTATATTCTTGCTCTGTGCCTCTGTTATTGGAATGTCTCATGGTTTTGTTTTCAGTGAGCTTCCGAATTGCCATATCTCAAGAAATATCTTCAGATGAAATCTTGTTTATATTCTGTCAACAACAAACCACTTTTGTACATCTAAAAAATGACACGTTTGTTTTTGTTCTATTTTTCTTCTGTTCCAATACATCATTCAAAAGCACACAATATCCACATATTTTCTGATTATTTTTCAACCTTTTTATTTGTATTTCTAATATTGTGGGCTTTTTTTTCCCTTTCCACCATACATTTGCATATTACACTTACACATATGTTTAGATCATAAATATACTTATAATTGGGTTATTTAATACATTCCTTTGGAAATACATTGTTATAATGGGGTTGTTTAATCCATTCCCTTAGAAATACATTATCATATGTATCACCATCTTTTTTTTCTTTTTGCCTAGTGTTTAGCATATTAAATAAAACATATGTAATGCTCAATTTTTGACTCTACTGCTCAGGGATACTTCATAGAGAAATTGAAGCCTGAGCAATGTCTCTTAAGAACGAGCAGAGGAAGGTTGGAATTGGTGCCTCGGCGGTTGCTGCACTTGCCTGGCATGTGCAAGGATGCAAATTCAAACCCCAGCACCTCATACACAACGAAGTGTCTGAGCAACAAAAGCCACATGGAAAACTAAATAAAAATTGTTTCTTTCTTCTCTCTCTCTCTGTCCCTCTTTTTTTAAAAAAAAAGAATGAGCAGAAGAGAGAACAAATATTTAGTTTAATATATCAAGGTAGTGCTGCTTTCTGATAACACAGTGCAAAGTTACAGATCAAAATATACTTAGGTGATAAAAAAATGACAGGCTTGAAGCTAAATTGGAGCATTGTAGTCTGAATATATCATATCCTTACACAGAATATTATATATGACTATGAAAATCTGTTGGATATGATTATATATACGAAGTGACCTATCACTTAAAGACAATTGGAATCAAGACAAATAAAAATTGATCCTGCACTCCAAAAGCATGCAATCCAAAATAAGATGTTGGACTTGAGGAGTCTAAAACTAGCCCCAGATCTGGGGCCACTAATGTCAAGAGCTACCTTACAATCAGCTAAGACATTGACTCTATTTAATTACTGAGAGTCATGCTGAATGTTTTCTGGTGACCTTTGATGTGTGATACAAATATCCTAACACTGTGTGCTTGATGCTCCCTTGTGCCCATCTGCATGCCAGTACCATACCTCCTTATCTAAGATCTTCAAGTTTTGCTCATTTCAGATCTCTGACTAAATGGCCAGGCCACTGAACGAAAGTATGTAAATATCCTCCACTTCAAGGCACTTACCCTTTCTTTCAGAGTGCAGAACCAAGTAGGCTACTTCAAAGCCAATTTTCAATTTATTTTCCTTTCCTACAATCTTCCAGGACCACCATGGAATGGGGCTTAAATGCAGAGGTAGTCAATTTTTTACTGAAACACACCTAAACGTTAAAAATGTCTGTGCAGCAACTTTAATATTTTCCTTTTTTTTTTCAGTTGGCCATACTAAATTTTTTTACAGTTCACTAGAAATAATAAGAAGGGGAAGTGGCACAACTGTGCAGGGACTTGGAGGTCTGTGTCATCTATGCGTTCATGCAGATTATATATGTTTTTTACAAAATAAGGCCTAGAATCAATCATGAATGTTCCATTTTGTTATGATCAATGCTGCTCTTGAGTTCATGTTCATTTGCTATCCCACCATCAAATGTCCTGTTGTTGCCAAGGATGTGAAAAGGGAAGAGTTTTAAAAGGATGCACGCATCTCTGCAGGGAATGGCCTGGATTTCCCCATTCTCTCTCAAGTTGCAGATTTATTCTCCCAGAGGGATTTGCCGTAAGCCGATTCCTGCATTATTCCCCACCACTGAAACTTCCAAAAACAGCTTTTACCAGATTATAGGTTCAACTGAAACATCTCATTTCTTTTCTGTCTTCCTAGTAAAATATACAGATGTATGATTCAGTCCTAACATTATCTGCAAAACTACAAATAGCAAAAGCTTGAAAATGTTTATGAAAATGATGATTGATGAGGAATTTACATGCCAAATATGATCTCAAATTTATTTTCTTCCTCTGCCATTAATAAAAGGAATGCTATGTGAAATAATAACAATTTTACATAAGAATTTTAGTTTAGGAAAATTTAGAAATTCTAGTGAAGTAAAAATGAGTTCTTCAAACTTCATTTTGTATCCAAACACAAAGCATTTTTTAAATTATTAAATGATGTTTATGCAAAAATGTAAAGTAATATAGGAAGAAAAACATATTTACAGAGTCTCAAATCTCAGATCTCTGGTGAATAATTAATATTTTAATCACTTAAAATATTTTAATATGATCAAAGAAAATGATAAACTTCTAGCCCACTTATTTATAATTTATGTACTTATTAAAGTGTTTTATAATTTAAAAATAATTTTTTGCAATTATGCATCATTCAAATTAATAATAAATGAGCCTCCATGAACCTACCACTCATCTTGGTACTATAATACTATCAATACCTTCCAGGTCATCTCAGTATTACTCCATAATAGTAGTGCTGTGCCTCAAAATTAAAATCATACTGCTAAGTTTTGTACTAAATATTCATGCTTTACATAGTTTTAAACAAATGTATATGTACATAAATATTTTATTTTGCTCATTCTGGAGCTTCATGCAAATGTAACTGTACTGTTTGTGTTCTTCTCCAAGTTGCCCTTTTGCTTGATATCATTTGTGAGATTCATGCATGCTCCTGCCTCCATCTCTATTGTATTTATATTCTCTGCTATATAAAGTACTATTGGATAAATATAAATAATATACTCAACTCTTCCTGATTTATTACTATTGAGATTATTTACACCTTTATATTATCTTAATAAATGCAATAGTGGTTATTAGTTTACATATCTCCTAGTTCACATACACAGGAGTTTCTCAAAGAGTAAAAGTGCTCTCTTTATATATAGGAGAGTCAGAGAGAGAGAGAGAGCCTAATGTCCATACATACATATGTGTATCTTTACTTGTTTCATTGGAATTTTTACATTTATTGATTCCCATATCTGAATAATGTCTGTGCTTTATATTTTTATTTGTCTGTTTAAACTGTGGTTGAGATTTTACACACACACACACACACACACACACACAAACACAATTGCCACCATATGTACTATTAGATAACTTTAAATATGCATTTATTTGTATTATCTAAAAATAATGCATATGTTCACACGAAAAGTGGTGGCTATTAAATGCATGTATATTATGTTACACTTGTGTCACATTTACCTACATGTGTAACTATGTATTTACATCTATACTGTTAATTAATTTCCTCTTCAGTGAAGTGAATATTCATTGCATAATCATTTTCATTTATTATGTTATTAATATAAACTACAGACATGCTCCATCCAATTAACGTGAAAACATAGTTTGATTGTTACCACAGAAAGTATGTTTGCAAGATAGAAGGTCTTGAGAGATGTTCTCAATTTTATCATAAGTCTAAAGCTTACTCAGAAGGAAATCAGTGGCATTTTGAACTACAAAAATTGAAGAATAAAGTTTTTTAAATTGCAACCCATCACTCCTAGACATGAAAAATATAATGCTTTGAAGATACTTTTTCTTAATTTTTATACTTAATTTCTTATTTTATGTTTATTCTATCTTTTTACATATAACTGATAAAAATATTATATTTTTAAATAGTAACATGTATACTGTTATAAAATATATTACATGATAATAAACATAATTAATGATATATATTATTTTATGTGTCCCAAATCATGACAATAGTGTGTTTGGTTTTAATATGGCCCACCTGTTTTACTCATTGTTTTTCTTTATGTACTTAGAACTATTTTAATTATTTGTTTGTATTAGTTTTTGATATAATATTACTTATTGTTTTGCTCATATTTGTAATTTATAATTAATAGTAGTTTATATTTTGAGCTCTCTATATTGTCAGCAATGTTTCTTGGGTGTTTAATTTTCCTGCCAAATCTCTGTGAGGGAAATATTTGCTTTAAGATAACAAGGAAGGGGCTGTATCGGTGGTTGGACGGTTACTGCTCTTGCCAGGCATTCGAGAGATGCGAGTCAAACCCCAGCACCACATACACAACAAACAAGGTCTCAGAGCAACGAAAGTCACATGAAAAACTAAATAAGACAACAAGGAGCTCTGGGTTGATTTTTCTCTTGTCAACACAATAGGCAGGAGTAGCTGAGAAAATAATGTTCTGCCAAAGGCAAGCTGGCAAAAGCTGAAAGCTGAGGAACTATTTCTGCTTGGTAGCATCAACTCCTACTAGCGTTGATTGGTGACTAAACTGAACCAGTGATTAGACTTTTCTTTGATTATACATATGCAAATATCTTGAAGAAAGTCCAAATAGAAGAACATACAATTAATAAATTTTGTTTTGGGAACAGACAAGGGCTATGGACCATCAGAAGAGGTATCTCATTAGTTAATTCTAAAAAGCATTTTGGGTTGTTTGTTTTCAGTTAAAAATAGGCCAAGTTGTCACTTCCTAAGCTGTTTTGAATTTGAATTAATTCCTGGACAACAATCCCCAGTGTGCTGCCTAAGTTCAACCCTAACAAGATCAAATCCAAATACAAAAGATGCACAGTGGTGGTGTTGGTACCATGTCTGCCTGGTCTTCAGGATAGACCTCCTGGGTCAGTTTCCAGAAAAGTTTGTGATGACATTTTCAAGTCACCTAAGACTGGAAAGGTCTGTGGAGTAGAGTGAAATTGATTGATCAATACAAACAGGCCCTTCTTCCTCTGTCCTGATAATCAATGTCCTCAAGGAACTACCAAGAGACAGAAAAGAAACAGAAAATTTAGAACAGAAGAAATAGCACTTTTGATGGGATTGTGACTATTTTCTTATGGATGTGGTAATCAGTCTTTAGCTAATAACCCTTTGTACTGGAATACTGGGACTCCCCAATCTGTGGGGACCACCTCTCATGAAATCATAAAAGATATCAGCAGTGGCATGCCAAAGTATTTAAAAAGTACAAAGGAAAATATTTTATTTTGGCTTTTGTTGCTTTTGCTTTGGGGGCCAGAGCCAAAAATTCAAAGCCCAGACCAAAGTTGCGATGCTTTTCTTTTAAATTTTTTTCTAGTATTTTTAAGTTTCATCTCTTATATGTAGGTCTTTAATCCAGTTTGAGTTAATTTTTATATATGTCTATGTTAAGGTGCTAATTTCTTTCTTTTGCATGTGAAAATAGTTTTCTCAACACCATTAATTCGAAAGACTGTACTTACCATCTTGTATGTCCTTATAAAAAATGTTAGGCTAAGAAATATTTTTTTATTTTTAAATTTATTTTATTTTTAAGTTTTTACTGCTTTTTATTTTATTTATTTACTTATTTTGCAATGGAGTATTGCTGTTGTCCAGTTTTTCTCAAATGTCCAGGCTCAAGTGATGCTCCCACCTTAACCTAAGTAATTGAGACTATAGGTCTCTGACAATTTACTCAATAACAATAAAAAAAAATTAACCAAGTTTAAAAGCACAGAAAAGGTACAGGACTCCACCTGGCCCTGTTTGGTGTGTGGGACATCCCCAGACACCACACTCAGACCTCACTCCACCCCACTACATCATGGAGAGTGCTCAGGACTCAGACCACAGCCCCAGCAAGTGAGTGGCACATGCTGAGGACCTTGTGCTGACCCGCCCACCACTGAGCATGACAGGATTCTGCCCCAGCCCCTGTGGGCATGTGGAACACCCTGAGGACTCTGCACCGGGAACCTGCCCCACCACTGAGCATTCCCAGGACTCCAGCCCTGTGCATGGACATGACCCATCACCATGCATGCAATACCAAGGACTCTAACCCCAGCCCTGGCAAGGCCAGGGAACACTCCAAGAACCCCTTGCACCTGCATCTAGCCCCACTACTGCACATGGCCAAGGCTCCAGTCCCAGAGGCACACTGGACACACTGAGGACCCCCCCACCTGGACACAAACAAGCCATTGTGCATTCCCAACAGGTCCAGATATAAAGGGCCAGTGTCAGCCATTAAAGATCCCAGGTTCCAGTATGGTGCATAGGCTTGTCTGTTCAACATCCCCCATCCACAACTCTGTGACCCCAAAGCTTAGCAATACAGCTAGCTTCAACAACCTAGTGAACTGCTCAGCAACCCCACCAGTTCCAAATCTGAGACCTGGAACCTAGATCCAAAAGGTGCAACAAAGTAAGGCTTCAGGCAAAAGCAGCTTTCTGGAAAAAGGCGATCATTAGAGCGGTGGTGTCTGACCCAACCCTTTAACTTATAAGAAAGACTCAACTGGAGAATTACCTTATTTCCACACAGGGGATCTCAATTCAAAAATCCAGAAGCTTTTCAAAGATGAGGATCAAACTAGAAAATGTTCGCCTCACACCCACAACTCCCCTAACAAGAAGTCCATGGACAAAGAGCAGGATGAAAACCACAGAACAAATTATCAGCAATCTAATTCATAAAAGGAACAGTGAACTAAAAGAATAGTTAATGAATGGACTAAGTGAGAAAACTCAAGAGATGAAAACCTCTATTATCACAAAAATTGACATACTGAAAAAGTAAGTAACAGAGCTAAAATTTACTGCAGTCATTCACATCAGAGGAATGATGGAAGAACTTAATAATGGACTAACTTCTAGAAAAAACACAGCCTCAGGTCTTAAAGAAAGAACTTCTGACAATGAAGATAGGCTGAGAAAGGTGGAGTACATGGATTAAAAAAAAGAAAGAAAAAATAACCTCACAACATGATCAGAATTTTCAAAATGTCTGTGATGAAATAAAACAATCTAAGTATTCGGGATATAGGAAGAAATAAAAAAAAGCTAATAAATGGAGTAAAGAACATTCTCAAAGAAATACTTAAAGAAAAAATGTCCTATATAAGACTAGAATCAGAAATTCTCATCCAGGAAGCATACAGGGCACCAAATAGGGCTAATCAAATAAAAAGCTCACCAACACACATCATATTCAAAATGTATAAGAGGGAAATGAAGAAAATAATATTAAAAGCTGTAAGGGAGAAATGCCAAATCACATTCAGAGGCAAACCAGTAAGAACCACATCTGATATTTCAGTTAAGACTGTAAAAGCAAGAAGATCCTGGAAGATCTTTTAGTGTCTGAATGACAACACATGCAGCCAAGAATACGTATGAAGTAAAACTCAGCTTTAAATTCAATGGAGAAATAAGAGCATTTCACAATAAGATCAAACTGGCAGCATTCATGAACAGAAAAACAGCATTTAAAAAAAAATCCTCAAAGATAAACTCCGGATAAAACAATCAAACAATCCTCACAACCCACAAACAGTGAAAATTCAATAAAAGTACACACTATCAATAGACAGCCAAGACAGCCCAGAATTTACGAATAAAACATGATGACTATGAAACACAACCACCTAACTGTTTTAACACTGAATGCAAATGGTCTCAATATACCAATCAAAATATACAGATTAGCAGATTGGATCAAAAAGCAAAATCCAACAATATCCTGCTTACAGGAGATCCACCTTACAGTCAATGATACTTACAAACTGAGGGTGAAAGGATGGAGAAAAGTTGACTAGTCACATGGACCAAGAAAGGAAGCTAGTGTTGCAATATTTATATCCAACAAAGTAGATTTCAAACATAAACTAATCAGAAGAGATAAAAAAGACCATTGCATTCTAGTCAAGGGTACAATAGAACAGAAAGATATAACTATAGTAAATATATACTCTCCAAACACCACAGCTCCCACCTATGTGGATAAATTACTCCTTGAAATAAACAAACCTCTTATGGACCTTAACACAATAATACTGGGAGACTCTAACACTCCTATATCATCATCAGACAGATCAATAAAACAAAAAATATAATAATACAGAGCTCTCCAGTCTAAACAATTCCATAATTCAAATGGATCTAAGAGAACCTATAGAATATTTCACTTGAAATTGGCTGAATATACCTCCTCCTCAGCAGTGCTTGGAGCTTTGTCCAAAATAGATCATATTCAAGTTCACATAGTAGATCCAAGAAAATAAAAAAATAGATATTATTCCATGTACCCTATCAGACCATAACACCATGTCCCTATTAGCAGTTAACAGCAAATATTATAACAGAAAATATACATAATCGTGGAGATTGAGTAACACACTATCAAAAAAAGAATAGATTCAGGAAGACATGAGCGGGGCTGGAGTGGGGGTTCAGCAGTTGTGGTACTTACCATACAGGAGGATGTGGGTTCAAACCCCAAAACCATGTACACTTCTAAGTGTTAGAGCAACAGAAGCCAAATGAAAAACTAAATAAAAAATTAATCCTCTCTTTCACTCATTGTCCCTGTCTCTTTAAAAAACAAGAAGAATCAAAAAATTCTTGGAAGCAAAAGACAATGAAGAAGAAACATATTGTAAATTTTGGGACAGCATGAAAGTATTCTTAAGAGGAAAATTTATAGCACTTAGTGCCTGCATAAATAATCAAGGGAGAACTCAAATAACCTTGTGCTCCACCTTAAATCCATACAAACTGAAGAACAATCTAAGCCCAATGCCAGCAGAAGGCAGGAAATAATCAAGATCAGAGCTGAAATCAATGAAATTGAGAATAAAAAAAAAAAAAGAGAGAGAATCCATGAAACAAAGTGCTGATCCTTTGAAAAAAATAAATAAAATTGAAAGACTCCTAGCCAATCTCATTAAAAGAAGGAAGGACATGAAGTAAATCACCAAAATCATCAATGAAACAGGAGTGATAACCACTGACACCACAGAAATCCAATGGATTATCAGACAATATTTTGAAAAACTATACTATTTAAATAAGATAAGAAGATGTGGACAATTTTCTAGACAAATACAACAAAACCAAATTGATGCAGGATGATATTGAAATCCTAATTAGCCAAATAACAGGCCCAGAAATCCATACAGCAATTAAAAGGCTTCCAAAGAGTAAAGCCCAGGACCTGATGGATTCTCCATTGAGTTTTTGCACACCTATGAAGAGGAGCTAACATCATTCCTTATTAAGCTATTCCAAGCTATTGAAAAAGATGCAACTCTCCCAAATACTTCATGAGGCAACCATAACTCTGACACCAAAATACAACAACAAAAAAATACACATCATAAAAAGAAATATATAAACCAATATCACTGATGATCATATGTGCAAAAATCCTTAATTAGGGGACTGGAGTGATAGCTCAGCAGTTACAGAGCTTGCCTGGCATGCATGAAAACACAGGTTTAAAACCCAGCACCATGTACACAAGAAAGTGTCGGAGCAACAAAAGCCACCTGAAAACATAAATAAAATTGATTCTCTCTTTCTCTTTCCCTCATTTTCCCTCTCTCTTTAAAAATAAAATGTCCTTAATAAGGTTCTAGCAAACTGCATTCAAAAACAAAACAGAATCCCTTAACCCTTAGAAAAGTACCCAGATGGATGGAAGCTCATAGGATAGAAGATTAAGCATGCCATCAATTTTAATGATTTTCTGCAAAAATCTTGTTTATTTTATGGTGCTGGCTGTTGAGCCCATGAGGTATGTTTCAAGTAAGACAGTATAAGGGAGAAGACTTTTAATAAAAATCATTAAGAAAAAAAAAACAGGAAGATAATTCATCACAATCAAGTGGGCTTCATTCCAAAGATGGAAGCTTTGTTCATCATACACAAAACAATAAATGTGATTCATCACTTAAACAGAATTAAGGACAAAAATCATATGATCATCTGAATTGACACAGAAAACGCCTTTGATAAAATCCAGCACCCATTTATGATCAAAACTACAGAAGACAGTGATCAAAGTAATTTATATTAGCTATGTACAAGCCATATATGATAAATCCTCAGCTAGTATAACAGTAATCAGAGAAATGTTGAAAGCATTTCCACTAAACTTGGGCACAAGACAAGGCTGCCCACTCTCACCACTTTTATTAAATACAGACTTCAAGACCCTAGCCAGAGCAATCAGGCAAGATAAGGAAATCAAAGGGATAAGAATAGGAAGAGAGGAAGTCAATTTATTACTTTTTGCTGATGTCATAAGCCTGTATCTGGAGGACCCAAAGAACTCCACCAGAAAACTATTTGTGCTTGTAAACAGATTTAGAAAGGTGGCATGATACATGATCAACACACATAAATCAAAGCATTCTATACATTAACAATAATAGGGCAGAAGAAGAAATCAGGAAATCAGTCCTTTTCACAATATCCTCAAAAAATAAAAATAAAATACTGGGAAATTAATTAAACAAGGTAAGTAAAAGACCTTTACATTGGAAATTATTTAACACAAAGCAAAGAAATTGAAAACTTGAGAAGATGGAAAGACATTGCATACTTCTGGTTAGGAAGAATTAATTCTGCCAAAAGCACTACACAGCTTCAATGCAATCCCCATTAACATACCAATGCCATTCTTGCAGATATAGAAAAAAATCTATTCTCAAATTCATTTGGAACAATTAGAAACCCAGAAGAGCCAAAACATTACAAAGCAAGAAAGATGAAATAGGTGGTTTTGCTATACCAGATCTAAAATTATACCATGGACCTGTAGTAGCAAAAACAGGATGGTACTGCTATCAAAGTAGTAATGAAGACCAATGGAAGAGAACAGAAGACTGTGAGACAAACCACAAAGCTTTAAACATCAATTTTTGACAAAAGGGGTCAAATATAACAGAGGAAACAGGCTATTCAACAAATGGTGCTACACAAACTGGACTGCCATTTTCAGGAAGCTGACATTAGAGTCTTATCTCATCTTTCACAAAAAAATCAAATAAAAATGGATCAAGGAGCTAGGAGTTAAACCAGCTACCATACAACTACTAGAAAAAAAATTAGGACTAATACTCCAGGATATGGGAGTAAGCAAAGACTTTGGCAACAAGACTCCTAAAGTGAAAAAAATTAAAGTCAAGAATCAATAAGTGGGATGCCATTAACTAAAAAGCTTTTGTTCAGCCAAGGAATTGGTCAAAACTGTCAAGAGAGAACCCAGAGAATGGAAGATAATCATGGTTTGTGATTGCTTTAACAGGGACTAATATCTAAAATTAACAAAGTACTCAAAAATTCAATATTAAAATCACAAATAATCTAATCAATAAATGGACCAGAGAGCTAATCAGAAACTTTTCAATAGAGGAAACTGAGCAAGCCAAGGAAGACAAAAAAACTGTTCTAAATCACTAGTAATCAGAGAATTGCAAATCAAAACTACATCAAGATTTCACCTCACTGCAATCAGATTGGCAATGATGAAGAATATAAAAAATAACAGATGCGGGAGGGGTTGTGGGGAGATAGGAACACTAGCACACTGTTTGTGAACTGCAGAGTGTTACAGCCCCTCTGGAAAGCAGTGTGGATACTCCTAAAAAAAATTAAGGTTGGATCCACCATAGAAAACAGTTATCCCTCTTCTGGTTTTTTCCCACAGGAGATAGTATCAACACATTACAGTGACAGAGCAGAAATCTATGTTCATAGCAGCTCAATGTACAATAGTTAAATTATGGAACCAACCCAGATGCCCCTCACTGGGTGAGTGGATGCAAAAGCTCTGGTATATATACATACAATGGAGTTCTACTCAGCCATTAGAAACAATGATATTGCAGCCTTTGAAGATAAATGGATGACAATGAAAGAAATGCTGAGCGAAGTCAGCCAAACCCAGAGACTCAAGGATTGAATGTTTTCTCTCATCTGTAGATGATAGAGCAAAACCCTTGCTTGGGTGAAAAGTTGTGAAACGCATGTATTAGAACCAACAAAGTCATAGCAATACATTATCTAGGGAAACCATAGACAGGTGTGGGAGAGAGGGAGGGAAGAAGTTGGAGTGAAGGGAGAGGGAGGGATGACAGGGAGGGATCTAGAGAGACAATCAATAATGTAACATATTTTTTACCTGCCCCACCCCCAGAAACCAAATAATATTTATGCTATTATTTAATTTGGAAAATTCACAATTGTGTGTGTGTGTGTGTGCTCATGTACATGTGTGTGTATACATTTATATATACATATATAGAGATATTTATAGCTGTTATTGGGGGACATATAGAAGAATCAAGAGACTGAGTTATGGGCAACGTGGAGGTGACTCTGGATTTGGATCAAATGCATATCATGTTGCTACTTTATAAGCACTTATGATTTTATAATAACTCTTTAACGAAATAAATACATGAAAGCACAGAAAACATATCAAGTATCTTATTGGAGAAATGTAAGATGTGACTAGAAGGGAAGAAATGGAGGAATCTTGAAAATACACAAATAATGTTCACTATGGCTGAGGTGACCTTGATGTCATGTGGGGAGGACAAGTTTGCCTCATAGACTGATACAGTCCTGATACAGTGTTCTCAGGTGGAAATAAAGGTAGCTTCTGTGGTGATGGGTCATGGACCGAATTGTCTGTAGCAGAGGAAGATGAGGTGGCTAGAGGGACTGCCCTTGACCTTTGATGTTGGGAGGAAGAAGTGGACCTAAATAACCCTGATAAAGGCAAATACCCTCAGAAAGAGAATGGCCCTGCTGCATTCAGAGACCCAGCAGGACTGTATTGACTCCCATATTTGTTTTTTAGGCAACAACAACAAAAAAATTTATTTCCTATTTATAACATTGACAACATTGTGAATAGTTGTTGTTCACACTTCAGGAATTTTTCACCATTTTTAAAGAAAAAAATAAAATAAGCTAAAAGCCTATATATCAAGGTTTTTTTTTTTCTTTCAAAGATGTTTTCAAAAAGATTCAATAATGGTAACACCTGGTGGACAGTTTCAGCAACCTTGTGGAGAACCAAGAGGCCCTCTAACTGCAACAATGTCCATGGTTCCATTTTTTTTCTTTTAAAATACATCCCCAATGTTAGTAAATGAAAAAATTATATATTGCAAAAATTATTTTGGATATTTCATTTTTTCCCTTCTTCTTATCCCTATTTACTTTTGAGGTGATTCCAGCTCAGCTTGCACACCTTCATACTAATGCTATATTTTTTGGGCCACCAGCACCAAAAATCTTGAATGAGACCTTCAGTCTTTCTTGGTAGCCTTTCTTTTGTTTTTTTTTTTGTTTGTTTGTTTGTTTTTTGTACTGTTCTTTAAGCTAATTTGGGATGTTAACATTAGATTTAAATTCAATGTGCTTTTCAGATTTAGAGAATATTTAACATTCTTACATTTTAGTGCTAAAGATATAAGGGCCCAATACATAATGATAGGCCTCTGTCCGTGCATGAATGGCCAAAAATTTTGATGATGTAGCCTTTTCATGTTAAGGTTTGAATGTAAGGTATCTCCTAAAAGCTCATGTGTGACAATGTGAAGGTTTACTACTGTTAAAACAGAAAATTAAAATAATTCTAGTTTACACATTCTATCTTTGTGTATGATTCTAGAATTGGTAAGCAATGTGGACCAAAGTTGGTTTAGAATAAAGTTTCCTATCAACAAAAAATAGGGTATATTTATAGCCAGAAGGGAAAAGAAATTACAAAAGTAATTAACGAAGATGTCCCAACTAGTTGGGAGTTGGTTTATGGCTCATGTCTGTCTTATGTGAACATGATTTGGACAGTTGGCCACTTGTAATTGTCTGAGACTCAGGTACTTGTTGCAAGAATAGCTAATAGTGTATTTCCATATAAGTTAGGGTGAAGTTTATTATGCACAAAGGAAGTTTTAGGTCAAACGCACACTATTTAAGGAGGAGCTATAGGCCAAGAAATTCAATTTAACACTACTCAAATGTCAGTCCACATGGATTTATCCACACTCCATTTTCTCTGATTCAATTAAATTCAATTAGCTGCATATTTCTTGAAAAACTATTATATACTAGGTGCTAGCTTTATAACACATAGTGCCTTCCTGGCTTCCAGAATTACAATGTAAAGAAAGCACATATAAATATTTATATGTTTATAATGTGTTACATAAGTTACTGCAAACACTTCCAGCACTTAACAGTATTTTACAATCGCAAAACTATCCAATTGATTGTCTTCTCTCCTTCTCCTTTTAGCCCCATATATTTCTTTTTATTTCTACTATAGCCAGCACCTTATGTGCCTTTGTGATTTCAAGTAACACTTAATATGAAACTATATAGAAATATAATGTGAGTCACAAATAAAAGCTACATTAGTAATGTTAAATTTTGGGGGGTCACATTAAAAAGATAAATAGGTACAATTCAACAGTATAGTTAATTGAACAAATATTTCAACATGTAATCAACATAAAATATAAATAATGTATTTAATTTTCTTTTTACTTTAACAAATTTTTGAACTCTGTTTTATATTTTGCACTTAAAGATCTCAGTTTTATTCATCATATTTCAAGTATTCAACAGTCCATGTGGTTCCAATGTACTTCACTGGAAAGCACAGGTCTAGAATTTTGTAATCATGGAAAATATTAATAGTCCATATAGAATATACTTTTCAAACGTGCATTTAAGTATATTAGGGTAACAATTACCAGGATAATACAAATCAGACAAAAATGTCAAGGGATTACATGTTATATATCAATGACTCTGTTGAAATAATATTCAATAGCAGTTTGGAGGATCAGTTGTAAGAATAGACCTGAATGTGACAGAGAAAAGGGAGATGGCCTGGTTTAAGAGAAGAGGGACTGAATAGATAACATTACAAAGGATTTGAGATTAAACACAGTGAGATTAGATGTAATGGCTGCTGTTCAAGGCATAGCAACCACTATGAAAACCAATAGCAAAAGCTTAGTGTAAGAAATTAGGCCGGATCAGTTGAAATAACAAAATTACAGTGAGATAGACTCTAAGCTCCAAGGTTTTTGAACTGTATGGGTAAGTAGAATAGCGCTGGGGACACTGAGAGGGAAAGAAGGAAACAGGCAAAGAGGCACTGGAAATAACATGGATTTTCTCTTTTTTTTT
>PVKS010018237.1:0-40492 GCA_004027875.1 Aplodontia rufa
ATGATCTTTTTCTTGGTTTTCATCCACCTCTCTGTCTGTGGGATCCTTTGTTGGGAGATTGTGGTTTTGGGGGCAAGATTTGTTTGCCTGTTTTCTCATATGTTTGAAGTTCTTGTTCTTATGCATCTATTTAAGTGGAGTCCTTTTCCTCTTATTGTTTACGTGTCCTTTTGTTTGTAGTTATTTTATTTGTTCTGAGGTTTCTGTCTAGTTTTGTTGATGTGTTGCTCCCTGTCTGCATGTATTTCCTTAGGTGCTTGTTGGTTGATGGTTGGTTTTTTCTGTCCTCCATTTTTTACATTGGGGTAATGTCAGGGAGTTTAGTTCAGCAACAGAATCCCTTCATTGTCACTGTTAGTCTGCCTGTAGTTTCCCAGCACCTCACAGGATAGAAGGCAAACTGTTACAACAACTAATGCAAGAATATACAGCATTAATATTAATAATTAATAAAAAGCTGAATATTTGATTTCTTTCTATGATAACTATAATGTCATAGAACCTCACAGAAATGTGAGGGTTAGGAAATACCTTTGGCGAAAACAATAAGTATTTTTGAACTGGATCTGGCATTAAAACAATCAACGGGTATCAACTATGGCATCCTCAGCAGTAATGATTGCAGTAGTATTAATGTTGGGAGTGGACTTACAGAAACCTATTAATGCCAAAAATTGATTAGAATGCAGTTGATAAAGAGAGAAGAAAATATGAAATGAAGGTAGAGAAGATCTTAAAATTTCAAAGAGCGAACAGGGAGAATGCAGAAGAAATGTAGGATATGATGATTATAAGAAAGAAGGAGAAAAACGAATGTAACAAAATGAAGGAAGAGTGAGAGATGAATAGAATTTGACTGTTACCAGAATGAAGGAGAAGAGGAACAAGAAAAACAGAATTGAAAAAGTATATCAGAGAAAATCAGAATTATTATTCAAAAATCCAGCCCTTAAAAGGGAATTCAAGGAAAAGTAACTGTATTTTAATGACACACTAAAAATGAAAGAAAAAAAGAAACAAATAGGTATATGTACATATGTCCATGAATCAGTCAGCACAGCAAAATGTGTACAGAACAGAGAAGGACATAAATTTTTTTTTTAATTGAGGAATTTTTTTCCACTAGGGTGGTCAAAACAAACTGTGAGAGCTGATGGTCACTGTCTAGCTTTATTTCTGTTTCTTCTTAAATTATGTACTCAGAGTGACAGCAAGGACTGAGTGTTGTGAAACCCATCCTCTCTTAGTACTACCTAACAAGTTGCCAGCCTGAGTTAAAACATTCTCAGCTTTCCTTCTTGTCAGTGTAAGGTATGATGGGGCAGGAAGTACTGTCAACTGTAGTTTTGTCTGCAGAGACCAGATTGATTCACTTCCAGGGTGGGGCCACTTCAGAGTTCTGTCAGTGGAGATCTGGATTGGGAGGCTTGAGTCTAATCAGGCCACAGGGGCTTTGCTGAATGTTAAGTGTTCTAGAGATACTAGATCAGTCCACCCCACGGGCTTGGCTATTGCTGGTCTCTGCTGGAAGTTTGAATCTTGGGAGTCTCCCTAGGATTCTGCTGGTGAGGACAGAGAGCCAGTCCTTTACCCCATCTGCTGCCCACAAACACAGCCTTTCCCTACCTCCTAAACTTAGTCCCTGAGTATATTCATACCCACTTTTAAATAAAAATTTTTATTAAGGAGTTATTGTGCAATCATAAATGTATATGAAGTAACAAATATGATATGCATTTGTTCTTAAACCAGAATTATCCCCACATTGCCTACCCCCTGTCTCTTGATTCTTCTATATTATTCCTCTACAAGTAATATAAAGGTTTAGATTGTGAATTTTCTAGAATTAAATGATTGTATAAGTATTATTTGGATTCTCAGGGTGGATAAAAATATCTTATATTGTTGATTGTCTCACTAGATCCCTCCCTATTCTCCCTGCCTATTCCCAACCCCAGCCTCTGTACTCTCTGCTCCCCACATATTTATGGTTCCCCTAGATTATAGGTTGCTATGCCCTTGGTGGGCCCAATACATGAGTTTGACTACCTTTCACCCAAGTCTGAGTTTTGCTCTAGCCTTCACAAATCAGGGAAAGCTTTCAATCCTTGAGTCTCTGGGTTTTGCTAAGTTTGCTCAAAATGGTTTTTTCCATTGCCATCCATTTACCTCACAGCCTCAGTATTGTTTCTCATTGCTGAGTAGAACTCCATTGTATATGTATACCACAGTTTTTGAATCCGTTCATCCTATGAGGGGCATCTGGGTTGGTTCTATAATTTAGCTATTGTAAATTGAGCTGCCATGAACATAGATTTTGCTGTGTCACTGTAATGTGCTGATTCTAAGTCCACTGGAAAAATACCCAGAAGAGGGATAGCTGGGTTTTATGATGGAATCCATCCTTAGTTTATTGAGGATTCTCCACACTGCCTTCCAGAGCGGCTGTACCAGTCTGCAGTTCTACCAACAGTGTGCCAGGCTCCCAACCCACTTTAGCAGGTCACGTGAACCACCAGACTCAAAGTGGGAAATGAGTTGGGCTCCCCTTTATTTTTTCAACTTGAATCCCCCTGGGTAAAATTTTCTCTGCCTGTTTAGTTCTTGTTCTGCTAGGTACACCTTAGGTCATATGTCAAGTGCTTGCCAGGAGCTTTCAGTTAGTTGCTCATATATCCTGGCTCCCACAGCAACTTCACGTGGCCAACTCAAGATAGCTGCTGCCGTAGTTCTCCATGGTCAGTTGGGAAACATGCAGCACTCCTCATGCATTGATGTAGCCTCTGAATCAGCTAAGGACAAGCAGCCTTTCTGGTCTTGGGACCTTTGGTGTTAAATATGTCCTTTGTGCTTCTCTAGGTTCTCCCTCCCTCTGCCCTGAGCCACACCTTGCTGCTGCTGCCACTGCTGCAACCAGCTTAGCTCCACTGTAGTCTTTCCTCTTTGGTTAATGTACCCAAATTTCTGAGTCTCTAATACACTTTGTCCAATATTGAATTTTAGTGAAATCTGTTTTTTACACACTTCACAGTACAGCAGTACTTCTGCTGCTTGAATTCCATGGCATGGAGAAGCAGAAATGCAGCCTTCCCCTAGCCTGCCATCTTGAATCTGGATGTCTATAGAGGTTTCTAGTGGTTGCTCTAGGTCACCCTCCAGTACCTTCAGATAGTTGTTTCTATATTTTGACTAGAGTTTATAGTGTAATCTACAAGAGATTGGTCAAAGTAGCTTTCTCAGCCTCTTAGAAAATAGCTTGGTATTATTTTACATTATTACAACATATTATATAGTACATTGTAAATAAATTTAAAGTAGTGTGAAGTGCCAAATCCATGATAGAACCTCCAGGAGATTAAATATTGCAGTCCCCCCTTATCCAATGGGGATGTATTCCACGATCCCCAGTAGATGCCTTAAACTATTACCCATCTGTATGTTTTTTTCCTGTGTATACACAATTTAATAAGGCACAGTAAGATTAGTAATGATCATAAGATAGAATTATCATAAAATGTACCGTAATCAAAGTCACTTAAAATTTGTGAATTTTTGATTGAGGAATTTTCACATTTACATTTTCAAACCATAAGTAACTGAAATTTTATAAAGTGAAACCATGGATAAGTTGGGTGACTTCTGTACCTGATGTGTTTTTAAGGCACTTGTACTAGGAATAATTTTGGGGAAAAAACCTTTTCATTCTGATTTCTAATGATCCCACACTTGACAAAATGTCTTTACTTTTAAAGTATTCTAAAATAATATTTATATGGCATTTGTCACCTTTTTATCCATGAACTCTTTTTTGCTGTACATTAGATTTTCCACATGTAGTCCTGATTTCCACTTGTTAACTCACTGGTGGCTACAGTTGACTGTTTATTTGGGCTGAAAGTTCTCTCCATGTCATTGCTACTCTCAGTTCTCCTTTGCCTGATTTCATAATCCTTTATACCTGTCTTGCTGAACTTTACAAAGTGATTAGAGGAAGATCAGCAAACCTCATCAGCATTAGGATTTTTCCTGAGGTGTATGGCATTTTGAGGTAGTCTTCCTGCCTGACTCCCTCCAACCCTCACTCCTTTCCTTATTTCTTAGCTTTTTATTTGGAAATGATTCCTAAGTGACAAAAATGCAAGAATGAAACAATATAAATCACACTTAAATCTCCTTCATTTTTACATTTGCCTTAATACTTGTATTCTTTGTATGTGTGTGTGTGCACGCGCGTGCACATATGTGTGTACATGCTCACATACATATGTTATTTGTGTGTTTTGCTGTATTGGAGGTTGAACCCAGGGGTGTGCTGTACCACTGAGCTACATCCGCAGGGCTTTTTATTTATTTATTTTTTTATTTTGAGACAGGGTCTTTCTTGCTAAATTGCTGAGTGTAATCTCCAATTTGCAATCCTCCTCCCTCAGCCTCCAGAGTATTTGGGACTACAGACATGTACCACCATGCTGAATTTAACCACCTTGGGTGGTTTTTTTTTTTTTTTTTGTTTGTTTGTTTGTATTTTTTTGCCTTCACTCGTCATAGCCCTTGTACCCATTTTATGTCTGTTCATTTTTGCAATATCTATATTTTTTGACATCTTTTCTGCTTTCAGATTTGCCCAGTTCCCTTTAACTTAAAAAAAAATCTTTCCTGAACACCTGATTTGTTTTTTCCCCTTTCTGTATCTTTGTTTAAGTTGGGTGTCCTCATTTGCCATGCTCTTTTCTTCTTCGTTCCTCTCAAGGGAATTTTATAGTGTCAACGGAAAGCTCCTCTTGCAGCCTTTAAAACTAATTTTCATCTAATTGCAAAATTGTGACTTGTGAATTTTTAATAACTGCCAGACTGTTTTCAAGTTTTTATTATGAAGAATTTTAAAGAAATGCAAAATACATATAATGGTATCATCTTTTCATGTACTCATTAGTCAACTTCAGCAGTTTTCCACAGCCAGTCCTGCTCATCCATTTACATGCACAAATTCCAGAAAATATGGTTTCATCAGGATACCCTTAATGTATGTCTTTAAAATGAAATAATAGTATGATCGCATTTAAAAATAATTTTTGATAACTTGGTATATTTAAGTAACCTTTCAGTGTTTATGTTAATCATTAGTGTCAGTTTTATTACCCTTTGTTTGAATTTGTTCACATGTCTAAGTCCTGATCTGTAGATTCTCCTTCTTTCCCTCTCTTTAGCTTTTTTTTCATTTATGGAATAGACTGGGTAGTTTGTTTACTTTAGTTTGGATTTTGATGATTGCATTCCAATAGCGTATTGTTTTCCTTTGTTATTTAAATTGATGTTTGGATTTAAAAACTGAATCAGATTCATGTTAAAAGTTTTTGTTTGTTTGTTTTATCAGGCTACCTCTTGAGAGGCACATGATGACTGTGAGATGTTGGCAGATATTGATGTGCTGTCTTGGAAGATTGATTAGTTTTCCTAGGCTTTAAGCTAATAAAAGAGGCACTACGTTTTATTTCCATATAGCTTCTTATAGCATTGAGAATTTTTACCTTCATGGTACCTTTTTAAATCACTTCTTCCTCATGATTCATAAAAGAAATTGTAGAATTAGAGGACTCAAAATTGGTCTTCATCTTGGCAATTTCTTGCCTTGAAATTATGAGTTGTTTCTCCTGTTCCACTTTGCATATCTTTCTTCAGACATCTGAAGTATGAAGTATGATTTGAAGTTAATTAGCTAAGCCAATGTAATTTACCCACAATATTAAAACTTGTGTTCATCTGTTGATATTTGATAAATGATTTAGTTCCTCACTAATAGTTAAGGGGTTTTTGCTGTTTTGCTGTTTTGTACATTGGAGTTGTTATTACAGTAGTTTTTTTTTTTCCCCTCCATAGAACATTCCTGATGTAGATGAAGAAGGTTATAGTATTAAACCAGAAGGAAATCAGAATGATATCCTTTCATTATTTGGGTATTCTTAGGGATCATGATGGAGTATAAATAGGTAGTTATACTAAAATAATGTTATTTAAAGTCTCTACAAAATTTTACTTATAAGAAAACCTGTTTTTCATTTGACATGTTTTTATTAACAAAAGTTAGCAATTTTACTTGTTACTCTATCTTACCCTTAAGTTTTGTTCCTTTTTATAATTGTGTGGACAACTGTTTATGCATTAAGGTAATTTAAAAACTAAATTCTTTAACTGATATTCACATACCAAAGAGAACCATTTCTACTCATCTAGTGATTCTGACTCTGAAGATGATGAACCAAAGAAATACCGGATAGAAATCAAGCCTATGCATCCAAATAACTCACATCACACAATGGCTTCTTTGGATGAATTAAAAGTTTCTATAGGGAATATAACACTCTCACCAGCAATTTCTGTAAGTAAGAATGTGAACACATTTGTACTCTTTACAGAGAAGTATTTATTTTTATCACTTTTAACTTCATATACCTTTGTATGACTGGTTAATTTTAAGCATAATAAAAAGTTAAGATATCAATTTAGCAGTGAAACACATTAGATGAGAAAATATTTAGTTTATAATCTGTATAGAGGCAAATAGCTTATGAGTTTGACCTAGTTTTGCCTGCTTTTAAAAGTATTTTACTGGAAAGTGAAAATGTAGAAAATTTATTATGTCTGTCATTTATTGTATTTTATAAACAATGCTGTATGTCTCAGGCAGAATTTTGTTAACTGGCAGCATTAATCTTTTTCTCACAAAATTTTATTTTTTCTTCTGTGTTTTGTGAACGTTCTATAGAAGTAAATTCCATGGAAATGGTTTTCAAAATTAAATTATATCCTTTACAAAGGTTTGAACATGCTAGGAAAGTGCTTTATCCAGCCCCTCTTTGCATTTTTTTTTTTTACCCTATAACACTCGCTTTTTGAGGGAAAAATAAGACATATTAAACTAAATGTTTCCATTGATAATGGCATATTCTAAATTCAGAAATATTACACAGTGGGAAAAAGCATATCTTAGAATAGAAGTATATCTGTGCATTATCATAATTGATATAAATCCATTTTTCTTGATAATGAAGAATAAAAGTTCCTGCTCTTTTATATTATCTAAAAATACATTTTAGGTAGTCTGTATATACATATATATATATATTTGTTTGAGGAAAAGGTGTTTTTCTTCCAAACATGTAGTTTAGAATTTAATTTTAGAACTCCTCTTCCCCTAAGGTGCTAAGGACCAAACTCAGGGTCTTATGATTCCTAGGCAGGCGTTCTACCACTGGGCCATATCCCCAGCCCAAAAAAGATTTCTGAAGTGATGTTTTCTTTTACCATTACTATTTTAACATCAAAGTTGATGTACGTTTTATGTATATAAGGTAGGGAATTATGAACCGTTAAAAGTTTTTATTGTCTAAGAGTATAATTAATTTAAAATATATGTGTAAATAAATAAAAGAAAAGCCTGGAGGAATTTTATACGTGTCAAAATGCTAATAAGCATTTCTCTTTTGGTAGTGATGGTTTTGAATTTTATAGTTTGTGCTTTTCTGAACATACATAATTTTATACTCAGAAAATAAGCAATTTAATAATTTTTCATAGTTAATATTGTGTTTGAAAAAAGGGTATCTTTGAGTTCCCCTTCTAACAATGTGTTTTAAGGTTTATATTTTAGGTATGATTCAGAAGTAAATCAAAAAATTATTAGAACAGGAAAATAGGATAATTGAAGTTCTGTACTGAATACTATATCTTTCTTTTTCTTTCCATGTACTACTAGAGACACAGTCCAGTAAGTGCAAGATTTTATATTTTATATTTTTGCTCATGACTTTTTAAAAAAATCATTGTACTATTTAAATCTTTATTTTAAAACTATGTTAAATTATTTATGTTAGTTGGTTATAGTATTTTGCTGTAGATATTATTGTTTTAATATTTTAACATTTTCTTGCATATTAAAGTTTATGTATTATTCTGTTTTGCTATAAACTACTGAAAATTTCTGTATATTTTGTGTAAACAGGGTTTACAATTGAGCAAATATACTAAAAACAGCTTAAAACTGGGTCACCAGTATTAACATTCTACCAAATATTCCTTTAACAAAATTAAATTATTTGCTTAGTATAAGTCCTTAGTTTTTGTATTTCTGTTTTAGGTACAGATGAATCGGAATTCGTCTAGTAAGTTTGATATCTAATTTGGTTATTTTACGTCTATCAAAATTTATCAGTCAGTTTGGTAGTCTTATAGCCTTATGCAGCTATAGAAATAGTCTTTTTAAAATCATGGCCAGTCTTTAATGGTGGACTAAAAACATAATTATTTTAAACATAAAGCAACTTCTCTCTATTATTTCTTAATGCTGCACTAAGAAAGACACCTTAAACTTTAACAGGTGGCTACAAAATTTTCTTAAATCAACAAAATCAAAGAGTAACTTCTAATTAAGAATGTTAAAATGTTTCACTGGCTGGAGCCAAAAGGCATACATAAAATGAGTAATCTTTAACTTTATTTTTAAATCATATCATAATTGCAATTTCTGTTTTAAGATTTTGCAAATGCAAAATTAATAACAAAACCTTTAGGGTGTTGGCACATTTTGAAGAATCATGCATTATAGAAAATAAGAGTTATAGGAAAAATACAAGTTGAAACAACATACAGTAAAGCTATGTAATTTTGAAAACAGAATGCCTAACAAAAACTAAACATCAGTCCTAATTAAAATTTTAAAGACTTATTAAATTCATAATATATACAAAAATAAGTTTAAGGTTTTTCCATTGAAAAAGAAATGTTGATGGTAGCTTGAGATAAAGGTTGTAGAGAAAATGAAGGTAAATGGAGAACTGTTTAGTTATGGAGATGAGGGAAAAATATAGAAAAATGGAGAACAGTTCCATAAGTATTTTGAGGCAGAAGAAAGAGCCAGACTGAATCAAATGGAAGAATTGTCGTGTGACTGGGAGTCATGTACAGAGTATTACTCCTCCATAATTTGCTGCAGCTATTCATATTGATTTACTTTTCATTCATCAGTTGATTCTTGGTGATGTATGCCATTAAGGTGCAAGGAAAGTTACTTACACACCCAGCATGATTTTTGTGGTTAGTTCTCCTGTTTCATTACTTGCTTATGAAATGAGGCATATCACAAATACAAAAAAATCACAGCAGACTATTGCTCCAGATTGCTATAAAAATTTTAAGTTTTTGAAATAGGACTTCTTTCAATGGTTAATCACTACTTTTAGTTGCTATAATAATCACTAGGAATTTTCTTAGAATTTGAAAGCTGCTTTTATAATTAATCAATTAGAATTCTTAAGTAAAATTTATGTGTTTAAACATTTAATTTGTAAAGTTGCAGCCTATTTTCTTTAAACAATAATTTTACTTTAATGAATGTTGCATTTGACTTAAGCAATTTCTTATTGAAGCTGTTGAATCAAGTTTTAGAAGAAATTCAGCTTTTTTCATAATTTTATTTTCAATTCAAAAACTTAAATTGTTCATAGCACTGGGATATGTGAATAGAGTTTTTCTTTTCATTAAACTATGTCTCATATTCTGAATTTTTCCATAATATTTTAATTTTTTAATTAGATGAGGAGTTAACAAAATCAAAGCCATCTGTTCCACCCAATGAGTAAGTTCTGTATTTATTTTTTTAAAGTAGACTTTATTTTTTAAAAAAGGTTTTAGGTTCAGAACAAAATTGAGCAGAAGGTATAAAGATTTCTCATATACTCCCTGTCCTTATATATTCCTAATTTCCCTGTCAGAATCCTTCACCAGAGTCGTACATGTTTTGCAGTTGATAAACCTGAATTTTAACACATTGTCATCACCCCAAGTCCATAGTTAACAGTGGAGTTCACTGTTGATATTGTTCATTCTATGGGGTTTAGCAAATAATATAGTGGCATGTATCCCCTAATACAAATATTTTCATTGCCCTCAAAATCCTCTGTGCTCTACTTATTCTTCCTTTCTTTTCTATCACATTTAAATTTTAAGTATCCCTCTCTTGTCCTTTTTTTTCTAGAGGATTTTCTGGAATTGTAGAGTTACCTCTTATTTAGCATTCATTCTCTTTTCTAAAAACTGTGAAATACCATATTGAAATTTTGGGATGTTTTAAGTTATTTTTCACTTGATAATATTTTTTGCAATGATTTTTCTTTAAATGTGTTTAACTGCAGTTGACCTTGGTGGCCTCACTGCTTCTAAATAAATGATGGTCTAAGTTATACTTGTCTGTATTTCAACTAGTTCTCATTTTTTTCCTTCAGTCTTTTTTTTGGTGTTTTTTTTTTGTTTGTTTGTTTGTTTTTTTTGGTGGGAGGGTTGGGACTGAACCCAGGAATACTCTACCAACTGAGTCACATTCCCAACCTTTTTTATTTTTTTATTTTGAGACAGGGTTTCACTAAGTTGCTTAAGGCCCCACTAAATTGCTGAGGCTGGCCTCAAACTTGTGACCCTCCTAAGTCACTGGGATTACAGATATGTGCCACCATGCTTGGTTCTTCCTTTAGTTTTAGCTGACTTTACAGACTGTATTTCATGAGCTTCAAAATGGGGAAGTGTCTCAGTTAAGATATCTGTTAATCACTTTAAATTTTCTGTTAAAGATTGAGTGCTAGGTATGAATCAGTAGAGGGAAGACTGTTTTAAGTGACTGGCATTTATACTAGTAAGATGTTAGTTTGTTAAAATCCTTATTTTTTAAATGTGTGGTAGGAAAGGAAGTGATCTACTTGCTTGGGACCCCCTATTTGGATCATCTCTTGATTCATCATCTTCAGCTTCACTAACTTCATCATCAGGTAAATATATATGCATTTTTTTCTTTATCTTTTTTAAACCAGAGGAATACAATAGTTAGTTGATTTATTTACCACTTGTGTATTGTACTTAATGTTCTAAATTTAAAAAAATTTTTTTCCTCTGATCATATGATCAGATAGAATTAATTTCATATTGGTTTGGTTAACTTAGTGTGAAGGTCCTATGGTTTAAAGAATAAAAATTAATCAAATACCAACAGTGTTTAAAATAGATATACTTATTTTTAGTCCTCATTCTGTATAATTAATTACCCAAATAATGATTCTTATTGTTTAAAGATAATTCAGATTTATAGATATGCGTTAATATAAAGTCTTTTCTTGATGGACATTGAAGCAGCATCTAATTTTTAGTTTTATGTACAACAGTGGAAATAAAAAATTTTGTGTACCCTTTCATAATACCTTTGTGATAATCTGTATAAAGTGTATGGGTCACAAGATAGGCCCATTAATATTTATTGATGTGTCTGTTGATATTTATTGTCAAACTGTTTTCCAGAAAGGCTTTAACATTACCCAAGCAGTATATGAAAAATTTTGGTGAATGCTTTGAGTTGTTTTGGCAACAATATGTTGTTTCTCTTTTCTTCAAAATGCAAAGTTCCCATTATGCCCCCAAATCAAAGCAATATAAAAAATGAATGTTTTTTAAAACCACTACTTGTTCAAAACAAGAAAATAAAATCACTTTAAGTTGGCTTCTACCCTCATCTCTGAGACTTTGTATTGGTATACAGTAAGTACTTGAAGTTAAAGGAGTGCTGGAATCATAGGGATACATTTAAATCTGATGTGTCATTCTGTGAGGAGATAATCATTCTATTAATTTCATCCTATTAACATTTACATGAAATCCTTTTTATTGTCCCTGTTTTATAGATTTAGAAAAATTAAGCTTAGCCTGGCACAGTAGGGCACACCTGTAATCCCAGTGATTTGAGAGGCTGAAGCAGTAGGATTGCACGTTTGAGACAAGCCTCAGTAACTTAATGAAACACTGTTTCAAAATAAAAATTAAAAAAAAAAAAAAGCCTGGGGGCAGGTGGCGGGTTGGGGATTTAGCTTAGTGGCAGAATGCTTGCTGGAGCGCAGAGCCCTTAGTTCGATCCTAGGCTCTAAAAATAAAGAAAGGAAAGCAGTTATGCAGGCTGGGAATGTTGCTCAGTGGCAGAGTACTCCTGGGCTCAATCCCCAGTACCTCCCCCAAAAAGGGTAAGACTTAGAGTAATCATTCTCCAGGATCATATAGCTAGGAAATGATGGAGAGAGGATTCAACCTGGATTTTACTAATTCTGAAATCCTTGTTTTATATCTCCTTCTCAGGCAGATTAACACAAATAAGCCATGTTGAAACATTTTACTAAATGATAAATATTAGTATTTAAAATTGGAATGTTTAAAGAAAGAAATTTTTTAAAAGAAACTGTGAATAGATTATAGAAGCCTTAATCCTAAACATTATTTGGAATTTTTAATTTTTTTTTTTTTTTGAGACAGGGTCTCACTAAATTGCCTAGGGCCTCAATGAGTTGCTGAGGCTGGCTTTGAACTTGTGTTCCTCCTGCCTCAGCCTCCCACTCTTTGGGATTAGAGGTATGCATCACCAAGCCCAGCTGTTGTTTGGAATTTTGACAGCGGGTAATCTGTACCTAATGCCTTTAAAACAGCAAAAACCAATCAATTGATAGTTGAGCTACTCTAGAGTGACATTATAGCCTTTCTCCATGGATATGTGTTACTGTTTAGTGTTACAAAACTAACCTTACTAAACATATTGTTTAAGGAAAGTAATTGTACAGAAAAACTAAAGTTGTTGTGGAAGTTTCTTTTGTGTCTGGTAAAAATGTCAGAATGATGGTTTATATTTAGAATGAAGAGTTCTGAGCAACATATTTAAATTTTCTTAACATCCTTTTATGAATAATTTCTTGTAATTGTCAATAAAAATTTTCAAATTAGTATCACAGAGGCTTTAGTTGTATAATTTCTTCATAATTCTGCCCATTGTTTCTTTCTCTTTTCTTTACTACATTCTCTCTTTTTCAAAAGATTTGCTCCTCTTATTACCTGTCTAAAGAATGTGTCATCACCCATATCTTCACTTTACATTAAATATATTCATTTTCATCATTTGACGTATAGGAAATGTTAAAACATTAACTTTTGCTGAGTTTTCAAGTCATTTCAGTATCTGTTTTTATCTTCCTATATAATATGGAAAATAATATCATAAATTATTTTGTTCTTCAAAAAATGTTAGTAATGCTCAAAAGATAATTATCCTGCTACATAGTAATTGTTATTAAGCCTTCACTTGAACAGGATTAATTACTGGGCAAGCTGATCAATACATTAATGTGATTCTCCATTTTCAAAACTTCCCCTAAGTAAAATTATGAACAAGGCATTTGTCTTAAATTTTATTCCAGCATTTTTTGTAGTCCACTTCTTCTCCAATTTTAACATCTCAGATACCCATTTTCACATTTTAGCAAGGTCCAGGTTGTGAGATTATTCCTTACTGTCCTTTGTCTCATTCAGAATTTTAATTCTTTCCATTAATAACTGATAAATTTAAAAAGCATGCTCAAAGCTTCACCAAAAAGTGGTTTCAGTTGCATCTTATAAGCATACAAGTTTATTTAAAACATGAGCATTTATGTATATTCAATTGTGTATTTTCAGAATTTAACATAAATGTCTCCTACCTCCCTTTAGTAAGTGTCCTGTAAGCTGTTTTCTTTTGTCCATGGATTGAACTCTTATATTCTGCAAAAAAATTATCTTTTGAAAATTAGTAAGCTGGTCTTTAATTTTACTCCAGTGCTGATTTAGTCCAACATACTTCCTGTGATAGTTTTATCACTGGAACTTTGTTGAGTACTACACATGCACACAGACTATTACTTTGCCACTGTGTCAAATCTTTTTGGACTTTGTATTGACCCTTGCAGTTATCTTGCTCCTCTGGGAAAACAAATAGTTCTGACTTAATATAGTTTTGGACCTTCAATTTTATATACTCTTTCCTATGAATGAGGTATATTTATTTATTTATTTTTATTAGTGCATTATAGTTTTACATAATGTTGGGATTAATTGTCACATATTCCTAGATGCACACAATTCAGCACATCCCTATACCTTCCTCCTCCTGTCCCCTGATCCCTTGCCTTTCTTTTGGGTCCTATATTGTTCCTAAAAAACCCAAACATCCCTTGTTATTCTTCAAAATATTTGACAATGGGATTAAACATTTACATTTTTGTACAGGTATGCAGCATTCCAATTTTAGTATATGTGCTACCAAAGTGAGCACTAAATTAGGTATCTTATGCTCATACTTGTTTCTTCAGTTGATACAAAGTTTGAGGGCTGAGGAGTGGTAGAATGCTTGCCTGGCATGCCCTGGATTCAATCCCTAGCAGGTCCACACATAAACACACGAGTGTGAGCTCATGCTTTTGTTCCATGTGTTATTTTTTTTCTGGTTTTAAGTAATTAAAATTTAACATCAAACTGAAACAACGGAACTATTTGATTATATAGATATATATTTTAGTTCTAAATTTTTTTTTCTGCTTCTAGTATTTTGTTTTCTTTTTATTTAGCTCACCTTCAGGAGAAGAATAGGAACATCGTTTCCTTTCCTACTGATATGGCTAGGTGTGATAATTTAAAATTTACTTGAAATGAGGTCAGATTCTGGGTCTGAAAAGCTTATCACCAGACTTTTCCTCTAATACTCTATTCTGTCCATAGTAACAGCACTTCCAGAGAGCACAGACAAGTTTGCTTTGCTTCGTGGTCACAAAGACAGTGAATTTCCTTCATTGGTAATCATGTTACAATTAATAAACTCTAGAGCAGCTCAGAAGGCATTCAGAGAGTGCATTGCAAAGCTAAAAATACTTTCAGATTCTCCAATTCCTTGAATGAGGTGTCTTCTAACAACTGCATCTCTGAAGATCAAAGTGACCTTTGCCGTACATATCCTGAAAAATTATAACAGTAGAAGCTAACAGTGCTGCTATTTTCTTTTACATCATCAACATTGCTTCTAGATTCTAAATTTGTTTTTGCCTTGTTCAGATAAAGAATGCTGCAGCAAATATGTGTGGGTTTTTTTCCCCCCTCAGGTGATGCCTGGGAGCAGATATAGCTTAGCTCTTATTGCCTTTGTTTTTATACTTTATAATAGTGACTTTCTATTTCTTTTTATTTACTTTCTTAATTAATGCATTATAGTTGTACATAATTATGGGATTTGTTGTCACATATTCATAGATACATTTAGTCAATATCCCACATCCCCCGTGCCCCCGCACCTCTCTATCTCCCTCCTCCCGTCCCCTGATCCCTTGCCTCTCTTCTGGGTCCTGTATTTTTCCTAAAATAAATAAATATAGTGACATAATTCTTATACCTATGAAGAACATTTTTTATATACATGACTATAGTATATACAGTGAAATACTTATAAATGCTTGGAATGTCCCTTGCTTTATCTCAGTTCCATCATTTCCCCTTCTCCTCCTTTCCTATCATCCCTTGTTATTTTTCAACATATTTGACAATAGGATTAAACATTTATGTTTTTTGTAAAGGCATGCAGTATAGCTTGTTCAAATATCTTATGCAGTATCTTGTAACTGTATTTTATAAATATGGACATATTGCATTTTTGTTCTATGGTTCTAATATATGAGTTTGTCTACTTTTCCCCAAGCCCGGGTTTAGGTCCAGCCGCCACAAAACATTCAGCTCTTGACTCTCTGGGTTTGGCTAACTTTGCTCAGCATGATTTCTTCCATTGCAATCCATTTACCTTCAATGAATGCAATATTGTCATTTTTAATAGCTGAGTAGAAATATATGTGTGTGTGTGCGTGCGCATATATATATATATATATACATACACATACATACATACATACATACATACATATACATACCTGAGCTTTTGGATCCATTCATCCAATGAGGGGCATCTGGGTTGGTTCCATAATTTGTCTATTGTAAATTGAGCTGCTATGAACATAGATTTTGCTGTGTCTCTGTAATGAGCTGATTCTAACTCCCCTGAGAAAGTACCCAGAAGAGGAATAGCAGGGTTATATGGTGGATTCAACCCTAATTTTTTGAGAAGTCTCTCCTCACTGCTTTCTAGAGTGGCTGGACCAGTCTGCAGCTCCACCAACAGTGTGCTAGTGTTCCTATCTCCCCACAACCCCTCCAGCATTTGTTATTGTTTGTATTATTCATCTTTGCAGTCTGACTGGAGTCAGGTAAAATCTTACCGTAGTTTGGATTTGCATTTCCCTGATTACCAGTGATTTAGAGCACTTTCTCATGTATTCATTGACTTGCTCAATGTCCTCTGTTGAGAAGTTTCTGTTTAGCTCTGTGGCCCATTTATTGATTGGATTGTTTGTGTTTTTGTTATTGAGTTTTTTGAGTTCTTTGTAAATTTTGGATATTAAGTCCCCTGTCAGAGGGATCATTGGCCATGGTTCTCTCCCGTTCTGTAGGTTGTCTCTTGACTGTTTTGACTAATTCCTTGGCTGATTAAAAGCTTTTTAATATAATGACATCCCACTCATTAATTTTTGACTTTATTTCTTGAAGCACCACATCAAACAGACATTTATAGCAATAAGTTCCAACACCAACACCACCACCGCCAGTAAAAAACAAAGTACAGTAGAACACCAGAGGTTTATAGAAGTAGTACCATCTTGACATGCAGATATAATATTCACTTATGAATGGTAGCGTTAATGGGTATTTTTAACTTTCCTCAAAAATCGAATTCTAATTGTTTGAAGGAGCTGAACTTTTACGAGTCTTGGTTCGAGTCTGTTTGGACAAGCCTCCTGATCAGTAGTGAAGCTTCAGGTATAAATGCCTCTGTGTGTTAAGTTGTCTCACAAGCTTTAAATAACATAGGCATACAGGTCAGTGCAGGTTTCATTGATAATGTGCATATCTTTTAAAGATAGGGAAGTGCTAGGGTTCTCATGAGTATAGCATGAAAGAATGGTGCTAACTCGAAGAAGGTAGCAGCCTCAGAATCTAGGTTTGATTTCTTTTAAATGTTTTACTGTTTTCCTCAAGTGAACTGAACTGTGTTTGTATCTTTTATCTCCTTATGTGATACACTTTCTAAACGATTTTCTATCTCCCATGCATTTATTCTCAGTCTTAGACTTTTTCTTTAAGTTTCTTCCTACCATCTGTATGCCCTTCCCTTTCATTTCTCCATTCCTCCACTGATAACCACGGTTCTTCAGCTTTATTCTTTGTTTCACCATGTATACTTTGGGTCTGTTTATGTATATTTAATTTTGCACATTTGTAGGTTTAGATAACTTGATGAATGTATTTCTTTCCACCCTGTGTATTTTTCAGTCTCTGAATTATAATCCATATTATAGATTGAACCAATTTTAAGTTATTTTAACTTATTTAAAGATAATTTAAGCATATTTACCTCCATTCTTCACTTTTGCTTTGGTTATGGTAATTCATTTGTGAATTTTGGTGGTGTAGGCTTCTGCATTTCATTCAGTAATTTCTATTGTAATAAGAGTTTTCAAAACTAGGATACAGTTTTTAAAAATTATAAAATTTTCAAATGATGTTTAAAAACCATAAGCCTTATATTTGTGTAATATTTAAGAAAAGATACTACTATAAACTTCAAAATTAACTGAAGTGATCTGGGAAAATGGTTACAAAACTAATAGACTATTTTCGATGCCTTTAATCATTCCTAAAAATGTTATAATGTACTTCCACTTAAAAGTCAATAAGTTTAATTAAGGTAAGTGTTTTATTTGGAGTTCATGTTATTCTGAAGGCACAACTGCAAAGGCTTGGCTTTGAATTGCTATCTGTAGCTATATTAGTAATAAAGACCTTTGGCCTTAAATTAGTTTTTTTCACCAATTTATCAGATTTAATTTTTATATGTATAAATAATTAAAATAGAAATGAAATTTGCATGTGTGTCAGTTTTGTTGAAAAGTCAATAATTTTTTTCCAGGAATAATATTGGTAGCTTCATTAAAATATATATATATATATATATGATTGATAGATTCCTAGTACTTCACAAAGACCTATAGTTACATTAAAAAAAACCTAGAAGATAAATTTTGAATCCTAACAGTTTCTGTATAATAGAATGTCTTTATGTAAGGATTGCTACATACTAATGATTTATTCAAATTCTGTTTTTCCCCCTCACCAGCCAGGCCCACAACTCCTCTTTCTGTAGGCACCATTGTCCCACCTCCAAGGCCTGCTTCTAGACCAAAGCTTACTTCAGTCAAACTCAGTGGGATTAATGAAATAGTATGTACTCAAGTGTTTCTTTTAAATTATATAACTGTTTTGATTTAACATGCAAATGATATTTTTCTGTATGCCCCTGTACAGTTAAATGCTTGAAGTTTTCTACTTAACTCCTCTGAGTACAGAAAAATTTCCCCAACCAATACTTCCTTCACTCTTCCTCATAGTCTCAGCAGTCATATCTCTTGTCTAGAAGAAAAGTAATTTCCTGAAAAAATTGGCACATTATAAAAACACCATTCATTACCCATTGTCTTACAATAAAGTGGCAGTTTTCGCATAGTTCTGTTTAAAGTCAAATATTAAGGAAGAAATTATGATGTGTTCTTAAGGCCTTGAAAGTATACTGCCTTGGTCCTGAAGAGCATCTAATTCAACCTTCTTTATTTTGTACATAAGGAAAAACTGGAGTCTGTATCAGTTAATTGAACTAAAAGTGCATAGCAGGGAAGATGGTCTTCAAAGTCATGTGATAATGGAAAAAAAAATCTGTGGACTGTATTCACAGTCTAGTCTTGCCTCCAATCTGTTTGCTTCATCTTCTACACTAATTGCAAAAATAAAATTTCTAAAAGTCAAACTTTATTTTTTTCCTTAGTATTCATCTCCAGTGGTACCCCATAGTCCACATGGTTGTATGTTTTTGCTGAATGCTCAAGACTCTTCATAAAGTTGCATCACCAGACTAACTGCCCAACTTTCTCCTCTTATTCTAGACTAGGTTCTAGCCACTTGGAGCTTTTCCAGTATTCTCTAAACACATCATGTTTTTTGTTTGTTTTTAAAGTGGTGCTAGGGATCAAACCCAGGGCCACTAAGCTACATTATGCTCTTCTGCGCATCCTTGTTTTCTTATTGTGATTATTCCGTTTGAATCACCCTTCCGTTTTCTTTGTAGCAGATTAGCCTAAGACCGAGCTACATATCACCACTTAGGTAAAGCACTTTTTGATCATTACGTCCTAACCCCAACAGATTTAATCATTCTCTTGCTTATGTACTTGCTTATAATATCACATTATGTAGACTTTGTGGGGGTGTTCCTCTTATTGGACTATGCTTTAGCCAATTTTATGTCCTTAGTATTTTATATAATGCCTGTCACATTGTACATAGTTAGGAAATATTTAGTGAATTAATGAAAAGTCTTGAACACCATTGTTGAAATGGTGATATTTTTGTTTTACACCCTATCCCAGTGAACAGATTTACTGGAAATGAAATGAAAGACTAGATACAAACTGCCAAGGAAATGGTTATTTTGTATATATTGTAAGAATTGCTACATTTTAATAACTTCTTTTTTCTGGTTACAAAAGCAGTGCATGATCATATTGTAAAATTTGAACACAAAACAAATAAAATTTAAAATTTCCTCTATATTTTACCAAAGATAAACCTCTGTTAATGTTTTCATATATGTCCTTTCATTATATTTTTAATGCCTGCATATTTGTCCAGAGGCAGTAAAATACAGTTGTAATAACTACAGACTTATTAGCTTTGTATTAGTTGAGTGATGTTAGGCAAATTATTTATTCAGAATCCCAATTTCCTTATAGGTAACATGGGTATAACCATGGTAAGTTGTTGTGAGACTTAAATAACTATATGTATAAAAGACTTTTCTAGGGTGAATAATTGCTCAAAAATTATGTGTAGCATTTGTTAAGTGAAAATTTGCTTTACGTCTTTCTAATTTTTCACTTGACGATATTTTGAGAATGTTTTTCTATGTCATGAATTATTATCATTCCATAGTTTTCAAGCCTCTTTAAAGTAATAGAATCCTTTGTCAAATAGTTCTATATTGTAAGTGTATTAAAATAAATAAAGACTGCTAGTCATATTCATTATATCACAACTTCACACACACACACACACACACCCCATTGAGATCCTTCTGGAATCCACCCTATGGGCTTCAGGTATCACCATTTGAAGTGGATGCAGTTATATAAGTGCTTTTAATTCCATATTGTTGTCAGAATTAAATTTCTAAAAGTTTTTAGAAAGTTATTTGATATTTAGTTTTCTTTATAACAGTGTTTTGATATCTTTATGTTTGCTTAATTGCAGACATTCTGTTTCCTTAGTAAACACATTTTAAACAATGAAATGGAATGCACATTTTTAACATTCTTGATATTTATTGCTGTATTTCCACCAGATAGCACCCTCGTTGGTCTAGAGCAGTGATGCTCAAAGTGGGATTTCAAAGAGGCCTATCTCTGGCTCTGCCCCAGACAAATCAGAAATTCAGGAGAGGGGCTCAGCAGTTGTATATTAAAAAGGACTCCAAGCAATTGTGATGCACACTGTTTAAGAACCACTGTTTTAAACCAGCAGTACTCAATAGAAATATAATGCAAGCAACATGTATGATTTAAAATTTTCTAGTAGCTATATGCTATATTAAAAAAGACTAGTGATGCTCATTTTGATGTTTTATTTTATCTGTATATCATTACATTTTAATATATCTTCAGAGTAAAAATAATTGAGATCTTACTTTTTTATGTGTATGCTAAATCTTCAGTTACTCTGCATTTTACATTTATATCACATCTCAATTTGGACTGGCCACATTTCAAGTGCTATTGACTAGAAAAAAATTTAATTATTTTTCCTTCTTTGACTCATCTCTTCATTGCTAACAAGGTACAAGAGAAATAATCTCATATGTATGTAGACAGTAGGGTATAGAGAATAAACCTTTTGGGAAGCAGTTTGGTAGTATATATAAAGAGCCTTCATACAATTTAAATTAGTAATTTGACTTCTGAGAATCTTCATTATAAAGTACAGGTTTGAAATACCAAATATTTTTTGAACAAAGACTTTTTTTTTTTTTAAAGAAAAGGACAGAGACAGAGAGAATCATTTTTTATTGAGTTTTTTCACATGGCTTTTGTTGCTTCAACACTTAGTTGTGTATATGGGTGCTGGGGTTTAAACCCATGTACTTGCGCATGCCAGGCAAGTGTCATAATTGCCAATCCACTGCCCCAGCCTGAACAAAGACTCTTTTAATAACATTATTTTATTGCAGCCTTCTCAGCTTTCAATATTTTCTTGAAAATGATTTGACATATGACATCTCTGATTTCGAGTTACAAGAACCTCACAATAAATTTGGTTTGGCATATTAAACTTATACTTAAAATTTTTTTCTCTGACAAGGAAGAAATTGTTTTAGCATTTTGATAAATAATTTTTTGTTTTGAAGCCCAGGCCATTCAGCCCACCTGTAACTTCCAACACCAGCCCACCTCCTGCTGCTCCATTAGCCCGGGCAGAAAGTTCTTCCTCTATCTCATCATCTGCTTCGTTGAGTGCTGCCAACACTCCAACAGTAGGTAAGTGATTAGTATTGATTATGAAATTTAGCTTATATAGGATGAACAGGATTATATTTATTTATGTATATATGTTTTTTTTAATGAGCTACTGAAGAATCTAACATATATACATTAAAATGTATGTATACATTTAAATGTGTGTATTTGTATATATGTATACACACACACTTTTTTTTTTTTAAGAGAAAGAGGGACAGTGAGAAAGAATCAGTTTTATTTACTTTTTCATGTAGCTTTTGTTACTCTGACATTTCGTTGCATATATGTAGTACTGGGGTTTGAACCTGCTTCCTCGTGCATTCCAAGAAAGCACTGTAACCACTTGGCAACTACTCCAGCCCACATTCCAAATATTTTTCAGATAACACATCTGATATTCATTGTCAGACTAGCCACATTTCCTCTTCTATTTCAGTCTTTATCATCTAGGTAGGAGAATTTTTACTGTGGTTAACACTATTAAGAATGAGTCAAGCTAGATGCCTCTGATTCTAGCTACTCCAGAGGATGAGACAGCAGGATTGCAAGTTCAAGGCCAACCTCAGTAACTTAGTGAGACCCTGTCTCAGAATAAAAATAAAAAGGGCTGGATATGTAGCTTTGTGGCAGAGCACCCCTGGATTCACTTGCTAGTACGATTTTTTTTAAGTCACGTTTATAAACTGCTGATCAATATGGTTGAAGGCAAAATGTAATGCAGCGCTTTCTACTGTGAACTGGTGATTGCATTGTTTTCTTTTCTTTCGTTTTTTGGTACTAGTGATTGAACCCAGGGGCACTTACTAGTAAGTACATCTATAGATTTTTTACTTATTTTGAGGCTGGGTCTCACTAAGTTGCTGAAGCTGGCCTGCAACTTGTGATACTTCTGCCTTAGTCTCCTAAGTAGCTGACTCAGGAGTCTGAACCAGGAGAATCAAGAGATCAAAGCTAGCCTCAGCAATGTAGGGAAGCCCTAAGCAACTTTGTAAGACCCTGTCTCAAAATAAAAAAAAAAATAAAAAGGTCTGAGGATGTAGCTCAGTGGTTAAGCACCCCTGGGTTCACTTCCCAGTACCCCCCAAAAAATGTGTTCTGAAAACAATTGAGTCAATGAAAGAAAAGCATTTTGTACTCGCAATTAATTATGTTTTCCATAAGGCTTTAAATCATAATCATTTGAAATAGCAATTATGACTATAAACTTCATCAAACAAATCCAGTATTTTAGTACATCTAGAAAATTTTTGCTCAAGAATTTTTTTCTGTCATTACCTTTACTCAGTTCTTCCTACAGATTCTTATTTCTTTTCTCATTCAGTGTAATAAAGCACAAAGCCACTTAAATGCAGCAATTGTGTTTCAAGAGCAACAGTTCCTGATATACACCAAATGAACGCCAGTTCAATCGTGCTTAAAGTATATGGTCTTTGAACCTGCAACATCTGCAGCTGGGTACTTATTAAAAATGCAGACTTTTAAAATCAAGCACTCTAGAAATGGGAGTACCAAGCTTTTTATAGACATTCCAGGTGGTTCTTAAGAATGCTAAAATTTGAGAACGACAGTTCGAATTAAGCTGATTTAATTACATCCAGTTTAATTTGTCAAAGTTCACATAAGAGGAGTCTTTTCTGTATGGCTATTGTAAATATAGCATACTCAATATATGGTAGAAGGAAATATGAAATGGTTTGACCTCTAAATGTTCAGATGTGACCATCTTATTTTATATACCTTCATATATAGCATTTTCCCATCTTTTAGGTTATGAAAACTGAGTATATCTAATAAGTTTGTTTTTTATTTGGTTTAATGAACATTCTTATTTTGTTAGTATATGTGGCTTCGTAAACTTTTATTACCACAGATTCTATTTAAAAATATAGATAGATAGTTAAGTAGGTAGGTAGATAGGCAGGTCCTACTGGAAGTCACAGGTACAAAAACCTAAAAACAGAATTACCATATGACCCAACTAAACCACCCTGAGTATATATCTAAAGGAATTAAAGTTAATATATTGCAGACATGCCTACATACCTATACATTTTCACAGCATAACTTACAATAGCCAAGCGATGGAATCAGCCTAGGTGCCCATTAACAATTTAATGGATAAAGAAAATGTGATGCCTGTCACATTGCTGGTGGGACTGCAAATTGGTTCAGTTGCTTTGGAAAGCAGTGTAGAGAGAGACTCCTCAGAAAATTAGGGCTGGAACCACCTTATGACCCAGCTATCTCATTCCTGGGTATTTTCCCAAAAGAGTTAGAATCAGCATATTATAGAGATAGAGCTTCATCAGTGTTTAGACGAGTGGATTCAAAAACTTATACAATGGAATACTACTCGGCTATTAGAGAAAACAATGATATGGCTTTTGCAGCCAAATGGATGGAGATGGAAAAAATTATGCTGAGTGAAGTATCCCAATCTCTGAGACTCAAGGGCCGAATGTTTTCTCTCATTTGTGGAAGCAAGATTACAAGCGGAAAGAGTATGATAGATGGCTAAGCTAATAACAACCTCAACATGTATGAATTTTTACACGAACAGGGGGAACTTCCCTTGCCTAGGATACCTGGAGACGTAGGGAGGATGTCAAGAAGCAGGGAGGGAATAGGAAGGATATCAAGGAGACTGGAGGGAGTGAGTATGGGGGATTCAACTCAGAGGGAAACCTCCAGCCTCCACGAGAAGTCCATTTAACACAGGGGTTTAATTGGGGGAAACTGTAGAGCCATGGGGAGCCCAATGGGGGAAACCATGTAATGGTATCAGCCTTGGCTAACAATGTGAACAATACATTTGTTCTTGATTGTTTGATAATGATTCCCCCTTAATTGTAAGTCCATATTCAACAAATAAAAAAAAAGAAAATGTGATGTATGTATATACACAGAGGAGTATTATTCAGCTATGAAGAAAAATGAAATCATGTCATTTGTAGAAAAGTGGACAGAACTGGATAGCATCATGTTAAGTGCAGTAAGTCAGACTCCAAAAGACAAGTATTACCTGTTGTCCCTGGTGTGGAATCTAGTGGGGATAAAGACAACATGAAAATAGGAAGACTATTAGAAAAAAGGAAGGAGATGAAGGAGAGCAGGGTAATAGTGGGGTAGAAATGATAAAAGTATGTGATAAGCATGTTTGAATATGCCACAATGAAATTCATTATTTTTATAGTTAAAATGCACAAATAAAAATTTAATTACAGCAAAAAATCTACATATAAAATCTGTAGGTGGGGAAAAAAGAAAGAAATCAGGCAGGTATCCTACGTAGCCAAAATAAACTTTAGTTCTTTTATATTATCTAGAAGGTTTTCTCTTTCTGGTGGAGATTTCAGGTTAATTTTGATCGAGTGGGCCATATTTAGGATTTCAGCCACTGTTGGCAATAGGACTCAAAGTATGTGAGAATCATGATTTGGGCAAAGCAGGTGGATGTGCCACCTTTGTATTGTAGGTAGGTACAGAGGGCTTTAAATCTATAAAGTTCTCTTTGTCATGATACTTTTTCAGCTCTCTGTTTAGATTTAAATTTTGATTCTTCTTGTTTCTTGAAAATGTTTTCCTGCAATATTTTGTTTTATTTAAATATGATAGAAGATGATAATTTGATTGGGACACTCTCTGAAATTGAAAAGCACTGTGAGACATCACCAGGTATTGTATCAGAAGCAAATATATGTGTTGACTAATGATTCTAAAATGTATCTAAAATACTTTGTTATCTAGTTTTCCCTTTTCCAGCAATGTATGGTGTCTCAGAAATCAAGAATAATACTAAGATTAACTACCTCAAATTTGTGCTAATTATGTCCACTTGCTGTACAAAGATCCATCGACATCAAATCTGCAATTATAAAAAATACTATTGCATTTTCTTATATTTCTCTCTTCCTGCCTCCACATTAGAAGTATCATTAAATCTGAACTCTAAAGAATTAGAGAGAAATGTGATTGGAAAAGAAGCAGAAAGAGTATATTAGCTTAAAAAGATTATAATCTCTAAACTACCAGAGCAAAGGCTGTCATATGAAAAACATACGGATAGTGAGTTGAAGTTGGGGAAACAAAAGTAGGAGGTAGTTGGGAATGAGCCTCTGAGCTGAAAGGAATGCCACTTAAGCCCATTGTTACAGGAAGGCACTGTATATCCTTTACCTCATATTTACAGGGTCTCTGCTTGCAGAGCATACAGTTGTCTAAATATGCAACAGTTAAGCCAGAATTGGAAATCAAAATATTCTTATTAAGAATACAAAGAATTTTTCATTTCTAAAAAATCATTTAGAATAACAGAATATAAATTTAATTTTTTAAGAGGGATTTTAGTAAATATTTCCTTTGTAAATTCATTTTTTTGGAAGTACACTTGCATAATAGGAAATTGAAAGAACCACAAAATTAGGAAATACAAAATAAGCCAAATGTTAGGTAGATTTTGACGTTCTCCCTGCTTTCTAATGCTTTACTTGGCAGCATTTCAGTTAATAAGCACAACAGTTTACAGGGAAGCCATTTTAAGAATGTTCATGTTTTTTGCCCAAATTGGAGGATTGAAAGAATAACTTTATAGGTTTCTCTCTTCTTCCATCTCTTTCTTCCTCTCTCTCTTCCTTCCTCCCTCTCACCCTTCCTCTTCCTTTCCCCCATCTACTGGGGGCTGAACTTCAGTCCTGTTGCATGCTAGGCAAGCACTCTACCACTAAGCTACATCCTGAACCCCTGTAGGTTTCTTTGGATTTTTATAGTCAGAGTAGTAGCAGATATTCATGTTACTCTTGACTATGTGTAAATATCCATTTGTGTGAGTTACTCAAGGGAAAATATCAGTTCCATGTTTAATACAGCAGCTCTTGGTATCCACAGGGGATTGGTTTTTAGAACTTTCTGAGGATAGCAAAATCCATGAATGTTCAAGTCCCTTATATAAAATGCTATTGTACTTGCACATACACTCCCGTACACTTCTGATCATGTTTAGATTACTTGTGATACATAATACAGTGTAAATTCTATGTAAATAGTTATCCTGTATTGTTTAGGGAATAATAATAAGCAGAAAAATGTGTACATTATCATTAGACATAGTTTTTTCAGTTATTTCCAATCCATGATTAAATCTACAGATGTGGAATCTGTATATGGAGGGCCAACTGTATAATTTACCTTAATAAAAAAAAAGGTTATGGGATTGGAGGTATAACAGTGGTAAAGAGTTTGCTTAGTATGCATGAGGCCTTTGATCCCCATGGTACAAAAAAAAAAAAAAGAAAACGAAAGAGAGATAGTTTTATATTATCAGGTATTGGCAAGAATGTAGAGAAAATTGGGATCTCTTGTGTACTCTTGGGAATGTAAAATGGTGCTGCAGCTGTGGAAAACAGTATGGCTATTCCTTAAAAAATTAAAAATAGAATTTCCTTGTGATATAGCAATTCCACTTCTGAATAAATACTTGAAAATATTGGAAGTAGGATCCTAAAGAGAAAGTTTTATTCTCATGTTCATAGCAGTACTAGTTCCATTGGCCAAAAGATGAAAGCAGCCCAGCTGTCCATTGGCAAATGAATAGATAGCAAAATGTGAAATGTTACTATTCAGCGTTACAAAGGAATGATATTCTGAAATATAGTACAACATGCATGAGCCTTGAGGACATTCATGCTATCAAATACTGTTTGATTCTCCTTACATGAGATACTTTGAGTAGTCAGACTCATAGAGAAGGAAAGTAGAATAACAGTTGCTGAAGAATGAGGTGTGAGGGCTGGAGCAGTGGCTCCGCGGTTACGGTGCTTGCCCGGCATGCGTGAGTACACGGGTTCAAACCCCAGCACCCATGTACAAAACTAAGTGTCAGAGCAACAAAAGCCATGTGAAAAACTCAATAAAAATTGATTCTCTCTCTCTCACTACCTTCTGTCTTTAAAAAAAAAAAAAAAGGTGAGGTGTGAAGGGGTGTAGAGTTTCAGTTTTACAAGATGAAGAGAGAGATAGTGGTGATGGTTGGACAGCATTATGAACGAGTTTCCACTAAACTGTACATATGAAAGTAGTTAAGATGATAGATTTTCGTTATGTTTATTTTTATTTACAGCAATGAAAACTAGATAAAAAGATTATTATTGCATCTTTCTCTGACAATGTACTTTCCTGAATTCCTGATGTCCCTGTAGTATTTAGAACAGTATATAATAATAAAGTTTATTGACCTTTAGATTTACAGTGAAATTTTCCTACTGTACATGTATTTGTATAATTGCAATCAGTAAATTTATATTTAGTCTTTTATTCTTAACATTTTATCACTTGCATTCTAAATCTGCTTTTTTTTTTTTTTTAAAGGAGAGAGGAACAGTGAGAGAGAATCACTTTCATTTAAGTTTTTCATTTGGCTTTCATTGCTCTGACGCCTCGTGGTGTACATGGTGTTGGGGTTTGAACTCGAATCCTTGCGCTTGCCAGATAAGGACTGTAACCACTGAGCTCCAGCCCCAAGCTACCGTATCTGAATCACCTAATCACTCTCACCAGATCCAAATTTGAATACCTGCCAACAGTCATTTTTCTTTTCAATCTACTAACCACTGTTTTGAGAGTAGTATTACTAAATAAAAAACCTAATAATATTTCTTTTAAATGTTTTTGATAGCTTTTAGGTCTACAAGAGTAATATTAAAGGTCTTATATGCCCAGGTCTGGATCATAAACAGCTTCCAGATTCATCTTCATATTCTTTCATCATTTTAGCCCATCTCTCACCACAGATTTGATTATACTTTGCAAAAATACTTGTAATTCAAAAATCACCATTTTTTATGCCTCCTTAACAGAGTACCTGGTTTATATTAGTGGTTAGTAAATACAAATTGATCATCTCTACTTTTTGAAGTTTCAGATTTCAGAGCCTTTGGATTTCAGGTTCTCAGATAGGGGATATTCATTTCAACCTTTAGGTAAAAATTGATGCAAGCATTCTAAAATTGGGAAAAACAATCTGAAATACGTCTGACCTCGTGCATTTCAGATAAGCTATTATAGTTATTGTGATTTTATGAATAAATTTAAAAATAATTTTTAGTTGTAGATGGACACAATACCTTTGTTTTATTTATTTTTATGTGATGCTAGGCAATCATTCTACCACTGAGCTACAACCCCAGCCCAATAAATTTTTATATTGTTTAATTCTTTAGTTTCATATGAAATTTTAAGTGATCTCATTTTAGAAGGTTTACTTTTCCTAATGGCCTAGAAGCCACAGTTCTTGTCTTGTGTTGTTGCTGTTGTGCTGTTTAAATCACCAAGTTATTTTTCTAGTTGTAAATGATCTTTTAAATAAAAATTCTTTCAAAATCTAACTACCACAAAATCTTTCTGGCTTCTCTAGCAAATGAAAGATCTTTGTAGGATCTCAGGTGTAATGGTGAGGCAGAGGAAGGGTAGTACTGAATTTTATCAAAATTAGTAGTCCAAGTAGATTAGTTTGTTTTCTGTTGCTGTAACAAAAATACCTAAAGCTGGGAACTTTATTTTAAAAAAAGAGTTAATTTAGCCCACAGTTTTGGTTGCTGGAAATCGAAAATCAGGTGACCATATTAGTTTGGCCTCTAATGAAGGTCTCATGGCAAATGGCATTGCTATGGCAGAAACCTATATGAGAATGATCACATGGTGAGACAGGAAACCAGAGAGGAATTCAGAATCCAGACTTAAACAACTCGTTCTCAAGAGAACTCACTCTAGGTTACCAGCATTAATCCCTTCAGAGAGCAGTGCACAATGAACTAATTACCTTTTTCTAGGCCCTACCTCTTAAAGACTGTACTACCTAAAACCCAGCACACTGGGGACCAAACCTTCAGCACCTAACCCCTATCCAAACCATGTCCAAATCAGAGCACCAGGTATCTCAAAAAAAAAAAAAAAAAATTCAGTTTTTTTTACTGTAGAGTCCCAGCTGAAATAAAAATATCTGATGGTGAGTAACATTGTGTAACATTTTTTTTTTATTTTTTTTATATATATATATTTTTTTTTTTTTTTAAGACAGAGGAACAGTGAGAGAGAGAGACAGAGAAAGGGAGAAACAACTTTATTTCGTTTATTCACATGGCTTTAGTTGCTCTGACACTTAGTTGTGTACGTGGTGCTGGGGTTTGAACCCGGGTCCTCATGCTTGCTAGGCAAGCGCCGAAACCGCTGAGCCACCGCTCCAGCCCCACATTGTGTAACATTTAAAAAAGAAAAGCATACTTTCAAATTTCAGAGATATGTGTCAACCCTGGTTATTCACATTTTCTTTAAGTGTGAATAAATAGATAATTTTTAAAGCTCTTCCGTTGACTTACTTTTATAAAATTGTGTCATATAATAGTAAATGAAATGTTCCACTTTGGAAAATCAGTAGTGGAAAAATCATAAAAGTGTGTTTGTGAGGAAAAACAAGGGCAATAAACCATGGCAGGGGTACTTGGTTTAGGTTAAAAAGGCAAAAAAATAAAACCTGGCTTTGCAGGAATGTGTGTGAGAAGGTTTGGGAAGCCATAATAATAATTTTAGTTCTTTTAAGTTGAGGGCATTTTCCTTCTGACATTCTTTAACCGTCCTGTGTCTTTCCATTTAAAAGAAAAACCAGTATGATACATGTCTTCCTGATTTCTTTCTTTCCTTCTTTTCTTTTCTTTGTATTACATTCCAGTTTGTTTTATGCTATATTTCTTAACCTCTAGGTTTCTCCTTGGGGAATCATTGAAACCAGTAATAGGGGCACTTGTGACAATCTAATATTGTGAATCTGACTGTCTTGATTTTTAATATATGTCTTCCTGAAGGATTTAACAATTGATTTGTATGTATTCTAGGTGTGTCACGGGGTCCCAGCCCTGTCAGCCTTGGAAATCAGGACACCTTACCCGTAGCAGTTGCCCTTACGGAATCCGTTAATGCCTACTTTAAAGGAGCAGATCCCTCCAGGTTAATTTTGTAAATATACGTGTGTGTGTGTGTGTGTGTGTGTGTGTGTGTGTGTGTGTTGTGTGTATGTGTATAGGGTGGGGGAGAGATGGTCAGGAGGGGTAGATGTGAATTTTAAGAGTTCTCCTTGGCTTTTTGTAGATTAGGGTCTTTTGTTTATTTATTTTTTGCTTTCTGATTTACTCATTTGAGTATTGTCTTTCATATTTAAAAATCACTATAATCAGTAACAAGCGATGACTTTTCCCCCATTTTATTTACTGTTTGACCAGTATGACATATCTAGTGGTATTTTTTGGTGAAAGTATGAATGACATTTCCTAAAGAGACCAAGAATGTATGTTTAATATGAGATCCTTACAGAATTGGTTTAGCATCTTGCTTTTTAGAAAATCATATTTTGGTAAAGGACAATTCCTGGTTTTCCTGATAATACTCATTCAACATTCAAGAAATATTTAACCACTTATATATGACTGTGATAAGTGTTAAGGATACTTCAGTAAACAAAACAAAGTTCTCTGCTGGGCTTGCATTATAGTAAGGAAAACACTAAACAGGTATATATTTGGGTATTGATATATTCTATGAAGAAAAATAAACTTGGGTAAATGGTGGAGAATAACAGTAAAAGGCTACTATTTTAGATACCTTGACCACGCAAAACCTTATTGAGGTTAATTGAAGCAGATATTTGAAGATATGAAGGAGCAAACCATGCACCTATCTAGAAGAATAACATTTTAGGTAGAGGAAACCAGCAAGGAGAAGGGTCTGGGTAAAAGCATTCTTGGTATATTAAAGAAATAGGAAGGAGAACCATGTCACTGAGTTAGGAGTACATAAGGGGAATAGTAGTTGAAGATGTAATCAAAGAGGCACCAAATCATTCCATCAGAAGGAGTTCAGAATTCATTTTGAGGAGTTAAGAAGCTAAGAATGCTTTGAACCAAGGAATGATGAAATTATTAATGGTTTTAATGGAGTGTTCTGGCTGCTCTCTGGAGAATAAACTGAAGGGAGACAGATTAGATGCAGAGAGAAAGTTAAGAGGTTAACTACAGAAGTCCAGGTGAGAAATGATGATGCATCGAGCAAAGATGTTAACAGATGAGGTGGTGAGTCGTAATGAGATTCTGAATATATTTGAAAATAGTTGTCAAGATTTGCTGCGGGAGTTTGAAGACCTTGTTAAGTGATCTTAGTGGAGAGGCTGAGTGGATATTTGGATACATGATTCTGAAGCTCAGTGAATGTTTAGGGTAGAGAGAAAATATTTGATAGTCATTAGTTTTCATATAATACTTAAAGTCAGGGGCCTTAAGGACTGTATAGAAAAGATATTAGAGAATTAAGTCATAATCTCCTCCAGTGTTGAAAACAAGAAGACAAGAATGATCTGGCAAAAGAATTTAGTCAGCAAGCAGCAAGAGAGAAGAGGAGAGAACAATTTTAGCAATGTCTAGAAACTAAGTGAATAAATTGTTTCTTAAATAAAGGTGTGAAGCTATATGTGTTGTTTATCAACAAGTCAAGAAAATTTGGGTATTGGCATTAGTGCCCTTCACAGGAGCAATTTTAGTGTTGCAGTGGAGTTAAGCCTTTTTGGAGGGGAGTGAAGGATAGGAAATGATGCAGATTTAGACAACTATATTTGGAAAGAACAAATGTAGATGATAATTTGGATGTTTTGCTCTAAGTAGAAGCAGAGAAGTGGAATGATAGCGGGAGTAAAACAGCTGAATAAGAGGAAGGTTTATTTCAGTTTTGTGTGTTTAATTTAAGATAATATGTATACCAGCATGTCTGTGTGCTGATGAGAAAGACCCAGTGTTTATGGAGAAAAGAGAACTAACAATGCATGAGTGAGGACCTTTGGTATTTAAGAGATAGTAAGCTCCAGTGCAGTCAGTGCAGCTGGCTATAGGTACAGAAATCTGTTGAAAAAGGAGGGAAGACAGAAGATTAGGAGTTTAGTGGTGAGAGTATGAAGAAGTTCTTTTTTTAAAAATTTTTATTTCCAGGCTGGAGCAGTGGCTCCACGGTTACGGTGCTTGCCCAGCATACACTAGTACACAGGTTCAAAGCCCAGCACCCACGTACACAACTGAGTGTTGGAGCAATGAAAGCCATATGAAAAACTCAATAAAAATTGATTCTTTCTGTCTCTCTCCCTCTCACTGTCTTTCTCTCTTAAAAAAAAAAAAAGATTTTTTTTTTCTCAGTAAAATTAAAAGCAAAATCAGCTGAGTAGAGGAAAGGGAATGTTGCTGGTTAGAGGAAAAATAGAAGGTATGAAAAGAGCCAAAGAGTGACTAGACAAAGACAAATCATAGAATTATCAGGTCAGTTGAGTGTTTTACATAAGTGGTTATGTATTATTTTGTAGTTACGTTCAGCTGTATAGATGTGGATAGGGAGCTGAATTTAGCCAAAACTTTTATTTGACCAAGCCGTCACAGCAAAAGAGGAATAAGGAAGGGTTTATGCAGAGAAGAGTATCTTAATGATGGACCCAGAAATCCAAAGAGAGGAGAAAATGAAGATACAAAAGGGAAGTGAAGATTAGTGACAAAAATAATAGGAATAGTGGGTTGTAGAGATTTAATGAGGTTAAAGAATTTTCAGAGGTGGTACTAAACAGAATAAATTAGAAAAATAGGAAACAGCAAGTAGGTAGATTTAGATTTTGGATGGACTGTGGCATGGCTGAGGTAGGCTGAAAGGATAATTGATTGTAAGGAACTGAAGAACTAGGTGCAGAGTATTAAAAGAACCATCTAGGTGGATATTGAAATCATTAAAATTAATATGGGAGTAATGTTCCCAGGGAAGCAATGTCCTTTCATCCAGTAAAAGAGTAAAGAAGCATTATTAGTGTGCTTGCATTTGTGTTTGGAGTTGAATTCTGGGAAAAGATGACATTAGATGAGTATGTATATTTTGCATAGAAACGTTTTTATAATTAAATTGGAGAAATAATTATCCATAATCATGAAGGATATATTTGTGTATGCATGGCACATGTGTATATATACACTTGCACAGATATAAACATGTGCTTTTTTTAAACTAAATATGCCTTAATTAGATTAAAACATCTTATTTAAGCACTTATCTGCATCCCCAATTTTAGGTGTATTGTGAAGATCACAGGTGATGTGACAATATCATTTCCAAGTGGAATTATTAAAGTCTTCACTAGCAATCCCTCTCCAGCTGTGCTGTGCTTCAGGGTGAAAAATATCAGCAGACTTGAACAAATTCTTCCAAATGCACAACTTGTATTCAGGTTTGTGTACTTTTGTTTTGAATGTTGAAATTTCTTGAAAGAAATGTTTAAAGAAACAATAATATTCAATTTGAAGACTATCAAAATTATTATTACTGAACAGAGTTCTCTTTTTATTTTGTTTTAATTATTAGTGACAGTTATTTTTAAAACTTTTTGTTTCACTCCATCTTATTTTTCAGACAAGCTTTTGCTGTGTTTCATTCTTTATCCTCTAATCTTAGTTTTCCCTCATCCTTTTTGGATTCATTTCTACTAGTGTTAGAGAATTAGTCATCCAATTACTAAATACAGGCAAAGGAAAATGTCAGTCAAATAAAATAATAAAAATGTTTCTTATTACATATAGTGATCCATCACAATGTGATTCCAACACAAAAGATTTTTGGATGAACATGCAAGCTGTTACCATCTACCTCAAGAAGCTATCAGAGCAAAATCCAGCTGCTTCTTATTATAACGTAGATGTATTAAAGTACCAGGTGAGTGTCATGTCATTGTAAAAAAAATCTGAATTAAAACATTAACAAATAAAAGGCTGGAGCGGTGGCTCGGCAGTTACAGCACTTGTCTGTCGTACTCAAGGATGTGGGTCCCAGCACCACATATACAATGAAGTGTCAGAGCAGTGAGGGGGTCACATGAAAAATTAAATAAAATTGATTATTTCTCTCTCTTTGTCCTTCCCTTTTTAAAAAACAAACAAAAAAAAGGAATCTAGCATGTCACCAAATGAATAAATTTATCTTAGCCAAACAAGGTTCATTCTAAGATGTTTCAGAAATAGAAAACCTATTAATAAATGAGCAGATATTACAATCAGTTTAATAGAATTTTTACCATCTATTTGTGATTAAAATGCTGAGTAGATATAAATAACGTGAATTTATGTTTAACCTGGAAAGATTGGTAACATTAGTCTTAGTAACAAAATACCTAAAATAATCAGTTGAAATCAGTTATGGCAAAGATGCTTATTATTCCTGTTAATACTAGCAGGATTGTTATTGAAGATTTTTCTAGATATGTTAGTCAATACAGTTGGATAAGAGGATAAAATAAGCAGTAATAAGTACTGGAAAAGAGGAACCAAAATTATTGCCCACAAGTGATAGAATTTCTGGAAAACCCAAGAGAAACAATTAGGAAACTATTGTGATATAGGGGAATTTAATAAAATGGCCAGTTTAAAAATTAATATAAAAATTAATAACTTTAAAAACAATCAGAAAAGCTAATAAAAATATTCACAATAAAAACTGGAAGAAACATAATCATCTGTTAAATACATTTAGAAAGGTATTCATTCCTCTAAAGGAAGATTCATATTGTAAGAAGTTTAATTGTTTCTAAAATAAATTTAAATTTAATGTGATTCTTATCAAAAACCCCATAGAGGTTATGTCTTTGTGTTTGGAGACTTGATAATCATTTTTTATTTCTCTGGAAGACTGAAACCTAAAGTGAAATAATATTTTAGCTTTAATGGGAAAATTTATTATAAGGTGACAATATTTAAAATAGTTTTAAACTGGTTAGCAGTAGATGGCCAGATGAATGCACTAGGTTAGAATATCCAGAAATCAATGTAAAAATAAACGGAAATTGTTTTTATGACAGTAGTAGTTCAAGGCAATTTGGAAATGATGAATTTTTCAAAAAATGGTATGGAGACCACAAGCTAGACATTTGGGGAAAAAAGTCCCTAACGTAAAATAAAATTCGCTGAATATGTCTACCCGCTCCTCTTTTCCCTTTAAAAAAGCCAACACTACTCCAAGTTTGTCATCTTCTTTACAGAGACGTAAAACAGTAATAGGCGCTAGATAAAAGGAAAAGGATTATGTTCCTTAAAAAAAATCAAAGGCTTAATAATAAATTATAAAGGGACTAAAATCATGGATGAATATGTATTTATCTGTATGTGTTTGTATATATGCTATAGATTTAGTATATATAATTTTGAAGTATGGGTGACATTTCTAAGTATGAGCTAAAACCTAACAAGTATATAAGAAAAGAGTGAGCTATTTGACACAGAAGTAAATGTGTGTGTATATAAAATATTTGTTTAAAAAAAAGAATATTTATTTGAGGGAATAATTGAGAATGGCAAGCATCAGAAATACAAAAAAACAAATGCCAGTGAGATTGCAGGGGTGTGCGGTGGTGGAATTCTTAATACACTGTTAGTAGGAATTAGTACAGCCACTATGGAAGTCAGTACGGAAGTTCCTCAAAAAGCTGAATCTATTTTTAGCTTGGTGTTTATCCCAAAGAGTTAAGTCAGCATATTTTAAAGATACGTGATTCCTACTTTTCATAAAGATACATATACCTATATTTGTTGCAGAACATTTTGCACTAACCAAGTTATGGAATCAGTCTTAGATGTCTGTCAGCAGATGAATGGATAAAGATTGCTCTACCTGGTATTGAGGGGTGTGACCAACTGTTAATAGGAATGAAAATTAATAGAACCTCTTCCTCAGAAGGCAGTTGTGTTAGATTGTTGGGTAGATACAACCTTTAATTCAACAATATATTTTCAGAAATCACATTAAATGGGCAAAGATAAGATAAAAAGGATATTAACTATAGCATTGTTTGGAAACCACTGAAATCCACATCAGCAGAGGAAGAGATTGATTAAATGAGTTATTACAGCCATTAAGAAGAATGAGATAACCAGGTGTGGTGGCAAATTCCTCTAATCCCAGCAACTTGTGAGCCTGAGGCAGGAGTATTGCAAGTTTAAGGCCAGCCTCAGCAATTTAGTGAGATCCTAAGCAACACAGCAAAACCCTGTCTTGAAATAATAAATAAAAAGGGCTGGGGATGTAGTTCAGTGGTTAAGTGCCCCAGAGTTTTATTCTTGGTACCAAAAAAAAAAAAAAAAAGAGAGAGAGAGAGAGAGATGGAACCATCTTTGCATATGCCAAAAAAGTCTGGATGGATATATACCACAAATTTTAATAGTGGGGAGGATGGATTGGGGGTGTAGCTCATTGGTAGAGCACTTGCCTAACACATGCGAGGTCCTGTGTTTGATCCCTAGCATTGGAGAGGGGAGGGAAAGAAGGCCAGGGGAGAAACTTCCTATTTGATATACTTTGTTTAGTTTGAATTTTTTATAGGTAAAATGTACTAAACTGACTTGTTTCTGGAAAATGAATTCTTAGTAAAAAAATTGCTTCCACTTAAAGTTTATTACAAAAATTAATAACTTCAGCAGATATTTATTCAGTGTTTGTTAATTGCTATAAGATGAGAATATAATACACAGAATAAGTAAATAATAGTTTGTTAGAAAACAAGTGGCGTGAAGAAAAGAAAAAAGTGTAAAGAAGATTGATAGTGTTTTTTTTTTTTTTTAAAGAGAGAGGGACAGTGAGAGAGAAAGAGAAAGAGAGGAACAACTTTATTTAGTTTTTCACATGGCTTTAGTTGCTCCAACACTTAGTTGTGTACGTGGTGCTGGGGTTTGAACCCGGGTCCTCATGCTTGCCAGGCAAGTGCCAAAACCACTGAGCCACTGCTCCAGTCCCAATAGTGTAATTTTGAATGACATTTTTAACAGGGCGGTCAGTGTATCTTTTCTTTGTGTGTATGTGTGTGTTTTACTGGTTATTGAACTCCAGGGCCTAACATGTGCTAAACATTCTGCCATTGAGCTATGTCCCTAGCCCAGCATAGCCTTTCAAATGGCTGAAAAGGAGCACTTTGAGCAAGGAGTTGAAGAGTTGGGATGAATTGTGCCATTTATTATAGGTCGTATGATTAAACCATTTTAAGTTGGAAGTATTAATTCCATGCTTTTGGAACTGTATGGTAAACATTGCTTTTTCCCACTTTTAAATTCTCATAATTCACCAATAATTCTGTGTTGAATGTTGAGACGTTCTCAGACTTTACATGAATAAATAAAATTTGCCTGATAACATACTGCTCTCTGGACACTGTCTCTAATCTGTCGAATCAGATTTTCAATGGTTGGAGCCACGGGAACATGTACTGTAAACTTGCACTGCAGATGTTTTGATGTAGGTCATCCCAGGTGTTCATGGTGAGAGTGACCCTTCTTTACTGTTCCTAGCATTAGTACTCTTGTTAGATCTTTTTGATTCTGTAAATTCTATGTTTAAGTATGTGTGTGATGAACATGAATTGTTTATTCTTCAGGCCAAAGATAATTTTTTTTCCTCTTTAAAGGTATCATCAAACGGCATTCAGTCCACTCCTTTGAATCTTGCAACATACTGGAAATGTAGTGCCAGTACCACAGATCTTAGAGTGGATTATAAGTACAATCCAGAAGCTATGGTGGCACCTAGTGTGCTTTCCAACATACAGGTGGTGGTACCAGTGGATGGAGGAGTCACAAACATGCAGTCCCTTCCCCCAGCAATGTGGTAATTTAAATATATTTCTGAATTCCTGCTATATTCTTTTGCAGCCCCCAACTTTTAGAACCCAACTTCTGAAAGTTGTTTTATAAGTTTCAAAAGTTTTAGTGCATTTTCCCGTAGAAATCGTTCTGAGTCCGTTAATTGTACTAGTCAAGCTACAGTAGCCTCAGTCCAAAATAAACAAAGCTAATTTTGCTGTAAGTACTACCAGACTGAATGATTCCATACTAATTTTACCCTTAAATTGCTAAACCACTTAAGAAAATAATAATTATTCTACAGGGTTTAAAAATAGCATTCGATTTATCTGTAAGAACACCCATTTGCTTGTGTTCAATAGTATTAGTTATTTCTATCTCTTAACCATCTCTCTGCTTTCATCTATTAATATTAGTATAGACTCTAACAACTCTATATTTGTTTCATCATTTAATAACAGTGTTTCTCTTGACTAAGGTACTGAACCACCCTATACATGCCCAGTTTTCTTCCCTCTGACCAGTAAAAATGAGAGAACTTCTATAATTTGGTAAATTTCTATTGAGAAAGATATAGCACTTATTTATACTATGTCATAAATTCATTTCACTAGGTGATACTGTTTATTTAAAAGAGAGAGAGGGATATATAGAGAGAATCAATTTTCATTTAGTTTTTCATGTGGCTTTCGTTGCTCTGACACTTTGTTGTGTACATGGTGCTGGAGTTTGAACCCGCATCTTCACACATGCCAGGCAAGTGCCGAAACTGCTGAGCCACCACTCCAGTCCCTAGGTGATACTATTTAAAGTAAACTTAGCAATGTAGTTGTTATAGCAAAATTACTTAAAATGCTTTTATTATGTGACCATCCATGTGTAAGGTAATATATTAGACACTTAATCGGAAAATATTTGTTCATATTACAGGAATTCAGAACAAATGAAAGCCTTTTGGAAATTGTCTGGTATTTCAGAAAAATCAGAAAATGGAGGTAAGTGTATGCATGCTATTTTGTGATGTCACTGAAAATGGGTTTTTATTGTGTTGAGTGTGTGGTGCTAGGGATCAAACCAAGGGCCTTGAGCAAGGATTTGTTCCCCAGCACCACACTCACGCAAAAAGAAAAAGAAAAAATCTACGGAGCTACACCTGCAGCCTGGATTGGTTTGTCGTCGTTTTTTTTTAGGCATGTTTAATGGAAGTTTACTCCCAGAATTGCATACCTTCAGTTCAAGAACTGACCACTAGGTGGAAGTTAATACCTTAAATAGGCTGGACAGCTGCAGTTCAGAAGTTTTTCCCGTTTAGATTAAGTGTACTTTCTCTGCAAGAAAATGAGCTTTTTTTGGTAAAAATTTTATAAATATTATGAAAATGCTTCTTATATTTACATGCTAACCTTAAGAAGTAAAACCTAATAAAATGAATTTTTTAAAGATAGAATCATGTATCCCAGATAGGTAACCTGTTAACTAATTGAAATTGATTGAATACACTGTTTGGTTCATTCTGGCCCCTTAGAAATTCTGCAGAATCTTCCAGGCTTTAAAAAACTTCTTGCCTACTCCAGCTTACTAAGAAAACCTTTCCTCATCATTTTCCATTATTAGAACTGACCATTAGTAGCCTTCAATTCTTTGCTGATTTTTTTTATTCAGAAATTTATTTGTTGAACAATCAAACAAGCTTCTAATGAAATAATATATATATAAATTCTGAAAATTAGATTTACCCCCAAGAAGCCCCCCAATTAACCACCCTTATCCTTTCCCCCCTCCTTCCCAATACATCTCTAAAAATGTCTTAAGTTGTATGACATTACATCTTATCTAGATTTAAAACATGATAATAGACCTCTTATCTCAATGGCCAGGGTCTAGCTCCAGCCTCCACATATGAGTGAAGTCGTTCGACCCTTGGTTCTCTGGGTTAAGCTGATTTCACTAAGCATAATTTCTTCCATAGGCATCCATTTATCTTCAAAGGCTGCAATATCATTGTTTCTAATTGCTGAGTAAAACTCCATGGTATATATGTACCACAGTTTTTGGATCCATTCATCCAGTGAGGGACATCTGGGTTGTTTCCATAATTTAGCTATTGTAAATTGAGCTGCTATGAACATAGATATTGCTGTGTCGCTGTAATGTGCTGATTCTAAATCCCCTGGAAAAATACCCAGGAGAGGAATAGCTGGATTGTATGGTGGGCTCATCCCTAGCTTTTTGAGGATTCTCCACACTGCTTTCCAGAGGGGCTGTACCAGTCTGCAGCTC